>APFE030530301.1:211589-249798 GCA_000404065.3 Pinus taeda
TTTAAAAATTAAAAAATTCTGAAAAAAGACTAATTAAAAATTGAAAAATCCTTTTAAAGCCTTTTTTCTGTTATGGTATAGTTAAATGTGCTTAAATGTTTATATCTGGAGATTAACCATTTGAAACTGGTTAGCATTTAAATTGTATGGTTGTTTAAAGCATTCAATCTTTAGAAATTTAACTATTGGATCATTATTAAAGCATCGTGAGTTGATTGAATAGCTTGTATTGCTTGGGTTATTTGATGATAAATGATTGTTTTACAAGGTTCATATTTCTGCAACATATAATAAATAATCATTTAACCATTAACTCCATAAGGCACTGGTAAATTGATTTTTAAAATCAATCAGGTGCTAAATTGCCTTGTTGTGTCTCTCAACCCCACTGGTCCATAATTGGTCTTCCTTTATCCCATAGGATCTATCCCCCCTTAGCCTCGGGAGATGGCTTAAACAGAGAGATTGGGGCTCAGGGTGACAGCCCCCGATCTTAGCATTGTCGCACTGCCCAGACAATCTGTGCGACAACAGAGCTAAAGCATTAAGTTGGTAATTTTGGTTGAAACTCCTGGTGCTACTAGTGAGCTTGACGTGAACTATGGTGAACTGCGCATTTGGTCAAAACTCCTGAGCAGTGAATCCTATTGTATGTTTTGTATGCCATGATGCATTGAGTTCCTTTTGATGGCCATGAACCATATGCGTTGATGTCAATGGATTTTTGAAAATTATTGAAGTAATCTTGAATATTTTGAAGACCGTACATTCCTAGTATATGTTGTTCCATGCTAGTGCCCAATCCGCCACTGCTCCCTCATATCGCCAGTCAATACTCCACTACAATAACACTGCGCCTTTAACCCACTACAATACCATCTTGTAGGAATAAGAGACATAACCACTCATACAATTAACTTGAAAATACAAAAGAAGTGTTGAGTGCTTAAAATAGGATTTCATAATGAGGGTCTTGACCATCAAAAAATGAAGAGGCAACACTGTCTTGAATAATCAGAATCACTTTGCAGGGGTTTTGTAGGTTTTAGCCCCTTGAGCAATCTGTCGTCGTCCATATTTTCCGTGGGGAACAACTGGCCCTTGTAAACTATGAAACTGCGATACCTCTGCGCCTCACTGTTATGTTGAATGTTATCCGCTCCTCATTGTTATGCTGAATGTTATCCGCTCCCTAGGGTGAATGCATTAATAGCAACCATTAATACCTCCACATACAATCCTTCGCCAGATACACCCTGCCCCCATTAATACTTCCCAATATATTCCCTTCCCCATATAACTCTCCTCCACATAATACCTCTATCCAAAAAAAAAAATACACTAGAATAGAAGTGAGAATTTTCACAAAATATTACCAACAGAGGTGCAACTTCTTACAATCTATTGGTAGCAGAAGTATTGTTTTTTACAGTATACAAATTTTAAAATGCATTCATTGATATTTATTATGGGGGTGGTTCTCATCGGGAAGGAGAACTATCCTGAGTGGTCTCGAAAGATCAAACACACTTTCATTTTCAATAAGCTGTGCAAAGGAGTTTGTGTAGGAGAAGAAGATAATGAACCTGCAATGCCTACCTCAGACAAGGAATTCGCCATTTGGGAAAACAAGAATAACAAGGCCTATGCCTTGATTGCAGCATTTGTAAAAGAAGAGGTGAGTCGCCATATTTCACCATTTTCAAATGCTTTTGAAGCCTTACAGAAATTGAAAGAACTCTATGACTCACTCTGTGCTTGAAGTTGTCCAGTTGATGATTAAATTGTTCAGTCTTGAATTACAAAACGATGGTCCTCTTGCTCTAGCATTAGAAGTAAAATCTATTATGCATGATATCAAAGTCACTAATGTTGAACTAGACATTCATCTGATAGCTTTTGTCAAGACACTTTATCCCTTATTCAAATTATCTTGATAAAGCATCAAATTCGATAGCTTGTACACTTGAATGTAAAAATACACAAGAGGTATTTTGTAATAATAATTATTACATATAAAAATGTATAAGTGATGATTGTTACAATGAGGACCCGCATATATATACCTAAGCAGGTGTCCTTTCGTGACTGGGCATGTCTTTTAGACATGCCTTTTCACTTAACTTAATGAGTATTTAACCTAATCAATATTTGATTATTTACTATTTACATTTATTTTATTTATTTTACTTGTTATGAATTATATTCATAACATAGCTCCTCCCTTTAGAAGCTTTGTCCTCAAAGCTTTAATATTGTCACTTTTCTTCATTTAGTGTTAGTCATCTTGATGTACATAATCTGGCATTCGTCTCGTCATGTAGTCATCAGTAATATTCCCCGCTTTTTTTAATAATAATAAACTTTTTTCCCTTTTTTTAATATAGGTTTTTTTTGTATTTTGTTTTATTTTTTAAATCACTCTAATTTTTTTTTAAATAATAATTTTTTTTTTTTATTTTTATTTTTAAATTAAACTTGGGTTATTATACTATATAGTTTTTAATGAACATATGAAATCAATTTGATTGATTTTTTTTGAATTAAACTAAAGTACTATACCTTATAGTTTTTAGCGTCAATATAAATTTGATTTAAAAAAAAAATAAACGGCAATTAAACTGACCCACGGATCCGCTTTGGAGTCACATCCGTTGACCGTGACCCTACCCATTCACGTTAATGTCGTGCTCTCCGTTGCTCCAGCTACGTCCCAGACGAGGCCCGTGGCTCTTGCAAAGCCTACCTGCCTGTGAATAACAAGTGGACCATGGCTCTGCGATGCTTCCCTACCTACCTGCCTAAAACAGCGAGGCTGCTCCACAGTGGCCCTGCAGACGTCAATAACGCAGACACAGTAATTGTCGTGCAGAAATCGACAGTGTTCTACGGTGATGCGGCTGACTGTATTGCCGTTGAGCCGTGAATGCACGCGAAATAGTGGTGGCTCGGTTGGACGATGGTGGAAGGTGTGGAGCAGTGTAGAGGACTGCAGTGGCTTTCAAATACTCATTAACAGTAGCAACGATAGAAGGCAAAATCACGCCCAGCTCTACAATTTTTAATGTCATCCGCTGCCAATGATACGCACCGCTCCATGTTGATTCGCTACCCGAGCCATATGACTCTTTGACGGGGCACAATGCTTGACGGCAGGGGACAACGACTTTACTAAATGGAGTTTTGTCCTTCGCCATTTTGGTCCCGTAAGTGATAGAGATAGGGTGTAAACGCTAACATCGGGATGCGTACAACTCCTTTCTTCCCTCACATTTCAAGCACTTGGTGCCTTCCTTGGAATACTCCATGTATAAGACAACTGAAACCACAAAACAAAAAGGAAGAAGAGTTATGACGCTAGGGCTTTCATCCGAATTGAAGGGATATAGTGAGTCTATGTAGAGGGAACGACAAAGTTCCATGTACGAATGCTTGAGCAGCTTTAGGGTGCAGTAATCATGCCGTCCAAAAGTCACACTTCCCCCACATAAACTAGGCTTGTTGAACTTAGAGTCATAATAAATTGAATTTGAAAAAAAATTCATATGTCCAAATTTGGAATCCACACTGCCATATCTTTCATTGTTTGAGATTTCTACTAGGCTAGGTTCAGATCTTCCTATGACTAGCTGAAGCTCAACACCAGAACTCAATATGCTCCAATTATTCCAACCATTGGGCACAGCTAGGCTTCTAAAGAATGCATTAGTATGATGTTGGAAAGGCACTTTAGAGAACTGAGAATTAAGTTTAATTTGACTCAGTTCCACCAATCTAGAAATAAGGATTGCTTCCTTTTTATAAGACATATATGAAGTAAAAGCATCTCCAACATGGTTCGGATACATGAGTTGCTGTCTTGAAGATGCAAAATAGGAATTCATATAGAATACTCTCTGCTTTAACAACTCCAGTCTACCATCATAATCTAACGAATTTACTTTCTGTCCACAAGGTTGTGCAAATCCAAACAAGGTTTGACTGCCATTAACATTTGATACAATTTGTTGATTACCAATAGAATTAGAATAAAAAACTACATGACTAGGATAGCTAATGCCTGTTGAGTTTAATTTTCTCATATGGAAACAAACACTGTTGTAATTATGGCTTGGGTTCTTCTTTTCAACTTGATTGCTTCCACTATCACAAAAGGACCCTTTAGACAGATTCTTTGTAACTACTGGAGGTGCAACAATGCAATTATTTCCATATGCATCATTTGACTAGCTTGCCTTTTGCAATTCCTCTGTGGCTTTAGCACTTGACTTTTTTGAAGTGAAGGAAGCTTGGGGTCCAAGGGCAACCTTTTTATGCAAAGGAGTCCCGACAACTTTCATGACAATGTGCCTTTTTCCTGTAGCTAAATGTTTTGCATTGGACCGTGGAAGCCATAACGGTTGAGCAGGAAATGTTTCACAGCATGCAACATTGTGTATCTTATCAGCATTGTTATCAATATGATATTGTACATCTCCTTGTTTCTCAAGATAATCCTCATCTTGATTTATATCATCTTCATCAAAATCATTATCTTGACCATTTTCTACAACATATTCATTTTTCTTATCATCATTTTGGTCAAAATCTTCTTTTCCTGGAGACATGTTTTAACTTCTGCATAAGCTTTTTCTAATCGCTGAAATACTTCTTGAATTTTATTAAACTGCTCAACCCAATCAGGACGTGAACGTATGGCACATTGTGCAGCGAACAACGTTCAAAGACCCACATGATTATATTGTGTGCCATGGCTCTGATACCACTGAAGCATAAAAAATTGATAGCTTGTATGCTTAAATGTAAAAATACACAAGATGTATTTTGTAATAATAATTTATTATATATAAAAATGTATAAGTGATGATTGTTACAATGAAGACCTGCAGATATATACCTAAGCAGGTGTTCTTTCGTGACTGGGCATGTCTTTTAGACATGCATTTTCACTTAACTTAATGACTATTTAACATAATCAATATTTGATTATTTGCTATTTACGTTTATTTTATTTATTTTACTTGCTATGAATTATATTCATAACACTTGAGTCATTGCAAGAAAATAGAAAACTCAAAGAGATTACGTTTGACTCCCTTGTGAATCAATTTGCTGAGAGAGAGAAAGATTTTGGGAAGAAGACAACTCCTTTGTCTTCTGAAGAAACTGTGTGTCTTGCACATAGAGAGAAAAATCATGCTCAAGATTCTTCTAGAGGAAGAGGTGGTCAAAGACGAAGAGGAAGAAGAAATTTCAGAGGCAGGGGGCCCAGACACTCTCAAGGAGAAAAGTGTGATCTTCATTGCATATGTTGCAATAAAGATGGATCGCATGATGCATCCACATGCAAGTTGCCTTGGGACAAAATTGAGCAGGAAAGAAATCAAGCCAAAGGTAAAACCAATGACAAAGAGAAAGGTAAAGCACCTAAATCCGCTCACTATGTTGTGGCACATTGTAATATTGGAATAAATGAAGACTTGTTTAATACTTCACTTGCTTTTTGGAAATATGATTGGTTGCTTGATTCAGGAGCAACTTGCCACATGATTTTTAGAAGAGATTTTTTTGAAGAATTTACTGATAATGTTGATGGAGTAGTATACTTTGCAAAAAAATCAAGAGTCTTGGATCAAGAGTTGTCTCCTGGAGATCATCCAAACAGTGAATTTCAGCATATTCCACAACAGAGGCAGAATATGTGGCAACTGCTGAAGCAACAAGATTGTGTGGCTCAGGAAAATTCTAGAAGATTTGTAGATAAAACAAGTACATTCAACTTTGCTCATGATTGACAACACCTCTGCAATAAAGTTGGCCAAGAACCCAAAGTTCCATGATCAAACGAAGCACATCAATACAAAATACCATCTAATTCAACATCATGTTGAGGCCAAGACAGTCCATCTACGCCATTGTTCAACTAATGAGTAGATTGCAAACATCTTCACGAACGCGCTTGGAAGAGAAAAGTTCAAAAGATTCAGAACGATGCTTGGACTCACCAACATCCCTTTAGATTAAGGGGGGAATGTTGACACCTAATTATTGGGATTGGGTGAACATTTGTAAATAATGTAAATAGTAAATAATGGAAAATGAAGAGTCATCAAGAGGTGAAGCCCAAAAATCACTCCCTCCTGTATATAACCACGAGTAATCTTAATGGAAAAACATAGTTCATTTGAGGAGTTACCTCCTGGCCTTACAAATTCCATCATGTATCTTGCAATGAAATATGTAAAAGATTGAACTTTGAAACTGCCAGAAAAAATCAAAATATTAATCCGTCAACAATTTTCCAATGAAATTCCTTGTCAGCGAAGAAACATGTGGAACTCCCAAACCGAAAAAAAAAAGCTATCATTACTTGATTATTATGTGATTTCATGCAACACTATATTATATTCAAATTCAAAATTCAAGTTTGGAAATTTATAAAATGAAAGTGACTAACACAGTACTCTTTCTCTTTCTTACCATCACTGTAATTTGTTGAATCTTATCATTAAAGCTTCAAGATAGACTTCAAGAAAGTAGACTTATTTGCAATTGTTGAACTTCAAGAATTGCAACAAAAGATGCCAAGGAATGACTGAAAACTGTCTATATTTTGTTGAAACCTTTGCTACATCTCCACGTCTCCGTCGCTTTACAAAGCCCATGTAGTCCAGCCCCTTGACCTGTCATGTATCACTTAGAAAATAAACAAATGGTACCTTCTCTGCTTAAAATAGGTACCCGAAAGGTGAAAATTTGCTCAAAGTAGGTACTTGAAAATTCAAAATCTGTTGTAGTGAAGCTCCTGAAAAGCTCTTAAGTACCCTTCGAAGCTCCTGGTGATTATGGAAAGTTTCCTACCAGTTCCCAAGCTCCCAGGAGCGGCACCCGTGTTACTATGGTTTTTCTTAGTTCATGAAAATAAGGTTTTGTTGTCTGTAATTTTCCTTAGTGTGCATTTAATTTCCCAAGAAGGGAAGCCCTTGTACGCTGTAAAACTGAAGGGAAACATTTTTTGTGTGCATGTGTATGAGATTGGCTAACTTTTGCTTCCTTTGTTTTATTTGTTATTTACTTGTTAAAATCTTAACAATGCATTTTATTCAACAATCTGCAATTCAATGTATTTAACTGTAAGGAAATTACTCGGTAGTAATTTTCCAATAGCTAGGACTAAAAAAATTTAACAAGGCATTGGACCTTGCACTTTGGAGGCCAATTTTTGGGTTTTGCACAAATTTGTCAATAGTGATTTGGTGGAGGTCATTCTTTAGAGAGAAAGAGGGAGGCCATACCAGTTAAGGGTTTGGCATAAATTATTTTTCGTGAGTGTTTTAAAGGATGAATGTTAGACTTCTCAAACCCAACACCCAGTATTTGGTTTACAACAATTATTAACTAAACGAATACATGACTAAGTTCCTAACCAAAATAGTTAGCGAAAGTAAAATTACTCGATCTGAAACACACATAAATAGATTTCTTCCCAATCAATTCTTCATTAATAATTAATCACGAAACTTGCTTGAGCTCCCGTCTTGGAATAATGGCTCAACTGAGAAAATACAAAACTAATCACTAGCCTCTCTACACTCTCTCGGACCCAACACATGGTCACTAAGAATTCTCTCTCAATCTTGTGTTGTTATTGTGTCTTAGCTCCTCACTTTAGGCTCAATTTATAACTTTCCTAAGCTAAGAATCAAGATTGACTTCCAAAATTAGCTCGTCAAGTTAATTGAAGATAAGTGACTTTACTTTAGTTAACTATTTTATCTTTAGCTTTCTCTACTTTAACTCAAGTACAAGTCATAAATATAGCTTGCTTTACATGCACAATTCATGCATGTCACATCTAACACATTCGCAGGTGTGCAACCATACTTTTAAAAACCAGAACCAGTGACTGGACCGATCCATGTAATAAACCGGGTTTCAATTCAAGACTAGTCAGGGCTAAATGAACCGGTTTTAAAAAAAAACATTAAATAATTAATTTTTAATGAAAAAACACTATTTTTAAGATTTAAAACCATGATTCCAAGCCAATAGAAACAAAATATGCAAAGTTTGTTCATTTATATACAATGTAAAGGTGAATATATCAAAAAGGCACCGAGTACAATACATATCATCAACAAAATACATAATCAATGAGACTCTAAATAGCCTATAAAGTCCAAAAACAATGCTACAAGCTATGAGGCCATTAGCCTACTACAAGTCTACATATATGATAATAGTGATCGACATTATCACTTGAAACTTCTCATGAGTCATCATGATCAAACTCAATTGGTTGAGTCTCGACTCCCAAACTTTGCAAATGCTTGAGTCATAAACTTCTCTATTGGTTCAGTGACTTGAGTCTCAAACTTCTAAAGATATTCTGCCCTAATATGCCCTATTATTCATTTTGTGCTCCACATGGCCTCCTATCCCAGCCAAGTGTTGCTTGAACCTATTAATACCCCCTCCTTCAATAGATTTTTGGCAATATTTGCAGATCATTTTGCCATCAATCATATCACAAAAAGCCCAATGCAGTATCCTTCGCTTTTGGAGGCATGATGACTACTACTTAGCTCAAACTCGCCATTATTCCACTACACACGCAAATTCTCAACACTCTCCAAGCTCTTAATCAAACTCACAAAAAACTCTAAATGAGATTGTGCGGTAAATGAGCGGGGTGAGCTCCTTCTAAAGGCTTGGAGAGGGTGTTTTTGGAGGGAAACAACCCTTATTTTCACTCCAAAATACCCTAGAAGCTTCCTAAATTGCGTCGTGTGGGTCCTCTGCGACCTTGGCATCTAACTAGTCAGTTTAGGACAAAACTGATCGGTTTGACCATACACCGGCTAGTTCCGTCCTAAACCGGCCGATTTGCACTGGTTTTTGTGTTTTCTGGGCGAAGTGAGGGGTCGAACTTGGTTTTTCTGCCAGTTTGACCTAGTCGACTAATGAACCAGTCAGTTTGACCTATTTATGGTTCAAACTGCCCAATTTTTAAAACACTGTGCAACTCATATGCACACTCCACATGTCGCATACAAGTTCCTAATGAGGCAAATCAAGGTCCTCCTAGTCAAGACACAAGATTAGACGTACTTCCGAGCTACAAAACTCAACACTCCCTCTTAGCGAGTGAGGTACTTCTAAAAGAACCTCTTCCACTTGGATCCGTCTCCAAAACGATCATGTTATCTGTTATTGTAGCTGCTCCTTTTGAACTAGGATACTTCCCAGCTACCTGCTTCGGAATCTAATCTGAAGACCTGTTCCTTTCAACCATGCTCTTAGGATCCTTCTCTTGAGCATCTAACAATGTGATATCACACAAACTAAGGCTTTTAGCAATACCTAAAGAATGACTCTTCCTTGCCACCTATTCCCTCTAAGTAACTGACAATGTTCCTATATCCAAGATCCCCTCAAATATACCCACAGGCTGTCCTAGCAACTTGTATGACTGCCTTGTTTGATGCCAAACACTACAACTGCATCAAAGGTTGCTCCCTCTAAATATAGAAGCACCTATCCATCCTAGAACAAAACTCTATATCCAACATCCTCCAAGGCTAATATCAGAGCATGTGTACCATCAGCCCTAGAACAAATAACATCCTTGTCACCTCCATAAATCCTCTTGACTCTAGCTAAAATGAGACACATCCAACCCACTTTACTGCATGCATGGTACTAGTCCCACTAAACACACTACAGTCTGAGCCTGTCTCTGAAATACTATGGAACATTGACCTCATCCCTGTCATGTCATTGGACACTCTACTTTCCACTAGCCATAACCCACTGTCCTCATACACAAAAATACTATTGTCCTAAACATAGGCAACTAGAGTAAATTCCTTCTCAATTTTCTCTATAAAGTCATCAATCTTAGTTGATGCTTATGCAACCACTTGATCCTCCTCCTCCTCCTTGTATGGACACTAGTTCGCATAGTGATCAGTCTTGTGACACACAAAGCACATTATTTTGCTCATGTCCTTCATAGAAGCATATACCCCAATTCCCTTTACTTTTGCCCATTATAACAACAAAAAAATTCTCCTCATCATCCTTACCATCATGTTGGCTTGTAGTTTTCGAATGTCTGCTTGTCTCTTCCTGCACATAGTCATTCTTGCCAAACTAACCAATAGTTAATTTTTATTATTAACTAGCTAACCCATTTCCTCACTTGAGCTTGCACCCCTTTTTTCTTACTATTATTTTTTTTCTTTTTTAAAAAAAGGGCCTTTTTTCCTTCTTTTCCCATCTTCAACTCAAAAAATAAAAAATTCGCTAGTAAGAAAAGAAAATTCTTCTTGGCCCCTAAAAAAATTCTCATTTGTATGATCCCAACCAACCTGGCTTCAACAATCCAATACAAACCTGACACTTGTAATTCTGAAATCGATTCAGAGTTAGTGATTTAATACCATGTTAGACTTTCCCGAACCCAACACTCGGTATTCAGTTCACAACAATTATTAACTAAATGAATACACGGCTAAGTTCCTAACCAAAATATTTAGTGGACTCAAAATTACTTGATCTGAATCACACACAAACAAATTTCTTCTTAATAAACATTACTTCATTAATAAATTAATCACATAACTTACTTAAGCTCTCGTCCTAGGATAATGGCCCAATTGAGAAAATACAAAATTGATCACCAACCTCTCTGCACTCTCTCATACCCAGCACACGCACACTAAGAATCCTCTCTCAATGTTGTACTTTTGTTGTGTCTTAGTTCCTCACTTTAGGCTCAAATTATAACTTTCCAAAGCCAAGATTGAGGCCAAAATTAGCTCGCCAAGTTAATTGAAGATAAGTGACTTTACTTTAGTTAACTATCCTATCTTTAGCTTTGTCTACTTTAACTCAAGTACAAGTCATAAATTTAGCTTGCTTTACATGCACATCTCATGCATGTCACAAGTAACACATTCGCATGCGTGCACCTCACTTGCACACACTGCATTTCGCGTGCAAGCTCCTAATGAGGCAAATCAAGGTCCTTCTAGTCAAAACACAAGACTAGAAGCACTTTCCGAGCTAAAAAATTCAACAATGAAAACAAAAATACACATAGATTTGAAATTGATCTATCACATCTACAAAGAAATCTTAGCAGATCTATAGACCAACAACATTTTTGAAACAAAAGATTTTCTCATATTTAAGTATGGGAATAGTCAATCTCATCAGATTTGAAGACCGGTTGGATGGAGCATCTAACTTCTTGTCTTGGAAGGCGAGGGTAACCTTTCTTTTAAAGGAATATGACCTTTGGTAGATTACATAAAAGGTTGTTCCTGTACTAGAAGATTCAACACTCAAGGTCACTCATGAGAAAGACTTCAAAGCCCAAAGGGTGATCACGGATGTCGTAAAGGATCATTTGATCTTGCACTTGGCAGAAAAACAATCCGCTAGAGAGATGTTTAAGGCTCTAGTGTTCCCGTTCCAGAGTGACAACATGAACAGGAAGATGATCTTGAGGAACAAGCTCAAATCCATCTAGATGTCTGTTGAATTTTCTAAGTCTGTTTGTTAGAAAATTAATCTGTATTCTATTGGTTTATTTCTTCTACTTGTAAATTCTGAACAAGTTATTTAAAACATTTAAATACCGAAATAAACACAATATAGTAGCAACATCTACAGATCATCAGCTGAAAGAAAACGAACACACAAGTGACATTGTTATTTTTGGACAAATGTCCTCTAGAAAACCCAATGCGGGAAAATCGGTGCAACTATTCTGAGGGTTTATTATTATGAAGTATTTCCTTGATTACAACTAGGTGCCTAACCAGCTCACCCAACAGAGAAAAATACACGGCAGCAATACCTCTATATTCGGCAACAGGTATTCAGAAAACCTGTCTCACGAAACCCTCTCCGACGACTCTGAAGCTCAATGCTGGCCATTTTGGCCTCTGCGTGAGCCTCCTGCTGACCTGTGTCAACCCCAGGACCCTCTGTGTCAATCCTCTGAGGCACTGTGCAGCCTCTGGGACCCTCTGCGTCACTCCAGCTGCTCTGCGTGGATGACGCAGTCCCTCTAGCCTATATGCTGTCTCTGCTGGGCTCTCTGTGGCTTGAATTGGCTGCTGCTCCCACTCTCTTTGCTTTTGCGCTTATCTCTCAGTACTGCCTCTGCCTCTCTGTCTAGTACTCACTGCCCCTCGCTACTGATCACTGATTCAATTTTTCTTAGCAACCTTGCTCTAACAAAATGAATGATTGATCATTCTGGTGTATCTTCCAACTAACCCTCAAGCCTCTTCTTATACTTTTCTCGTTGGTCCTTTAACGACCGAGATTAAATCTCTAATCAATGGCTAAGATTAGATTTGGCTTGATCCATGACTTTTGGAACCTTCTAACCCAATTTTATATTAATACCCATTCATATTTTATTTCTTCTTAGTTTATTTTGATATCTCCCAAACCAAGTACAATCTGTCCAAACCATTTATGGGTCTTGGAGATCTCATGTGCTTTAGCCTCTCCACCAATTTTCATGGCTAGAGCACATCTGATGCTACCCCAAATCAACACTCTCTTACAGAGGACTATGCTCTACTAATACTCCACACTGAGCGTCACACTGATTATCTGGCACTGGTACCTATGTTGATGCTAGGCCTCCCTGCCCAACATCCTTTGCACTGTTGCATCCTATACTATTGCCCATGGCCCTGCCATTGCCATTGCTGCATCCGTACGACAGCTCCCTCTGCATCCATGCTGTTGCTGGTCCATCCTCCTAGCACTGCATCTACACTGCATCTCCTCTCATCATGTTGCATTGTGCTACTGCACTGCAACTCAGTTATTGAGAAGTAAGTAACTGATCCACCCAACTTCTGACATCCCTGTCAGGCTAGAAACACTCCCGACGCTGAAGCTCCCTCTGCCACTACATCTCGCATCGTTGCACACCTCTCTATGCCATCTTGCAGTAGTGCAACACTCCCGTGCCTCTTGCACTGTTGCAGCCTGCTACGCTCGTGTTGTCCAGGGACCCCTGCACTATAGCACTCTCTGCCACTTCATCCGCATCCGTCTCTACCCACATTTGCCAGTCCTACTACTCTCTTCTCGAGGCTCCCATAGCAAGGTATAATCCAAGAGGTTGGGTACCTCAAGGATCCTGCCCCTCATCGCTTGTAGTTTGCCTGACTACAGCTCGATGTCTCCCCACTTCTTCTCTAGTGGAACATGAGCACTCATCGCACAATTGTCATCCTCCTTAACTTCTTTCTCTGCCTTCACTGGTGCTACCTTAGAATCAAAAGTCTCTCCCTTGTTCTTCTTCCTTGGACACTGGTTTGCATAGTGACCTAGTTCCCCACAGTGGAAGCACTTGACCTTGGAGAGATCCTTCTTCTTCCTCTTCTCCTACTTTCCCGCAGATGCTAGGACCACATCCT
Organism: Pinus taeda; assembly: GCA_000404065.3. Lineage (NCBI taxonomy): Eukaryota > Viridiplantae > Streptophyta > Pinopsida > Pinales > Pinaceae > Pinus > Pinus taeda. The sequence goes on from APFE030530301.1 coordinate 225,047, forward strand.
CTTCCTCTTCCTTCTTGATCCTAACCCCTTTGCTACTACTTCCCGTCTTGGTCAGTTGTCTGATCTCTTCTTGACGAAAAGCCGCCCACAATTCTTCCTAATCTAGAAGACTCGCCCTACCCAGTATGCTCTGGACAAATGCCTCCCACTCCTCAGAGACTGCATTAAGTGTGGTCCTCACCATCAACTTCTGATCCGGCGTGGCCCCTATGGAAGTCAGTTGGTCACGGATCTCCTTCAATCGACCAAAGAAGACATCTATCTGCTCTCCCTTCTGCATCTGGTATGACCTTAGCCGATTCTCCAGGAGCATCTTCCTCTGCAGGAAGTATGTTGGTATAATGTCTTGAAAGTGTCCCACATCTCCTTTGTCGTTTCCTTCTCGGCAATATGTTGGACCACATGCTCCTTGACCCCATCTAGGATGATGCACTTTGCCTTAGCCATTGCCTCCTCGTACCTTTCATTAGCTACCGGGTCAACTGGGATAGCCATTACTCTCAAGGCGAAGCCCTTGATGCGATGTTTGTCTAGAATGGACAAGATCCTGGCCTTCCAGACCACAAAGTTGGATGCTCTGCCTAACCTGTCCTGATCTCTCAGCTCATTCACGGCCATCTCTTTGCTCTTCTCTATCGACTCCTCCAAGTCTCTCTACTTCCCGCATGGAAGTTCTTGGTTTGACTCCTGCTGAATCTCTCTACTTCCCATCTGGAAGTTCTCGATTCAACTCCTCAGAGTCTCTCTAATTCTCGTCTGGAAGTTCTCTTCTAGACTCCCTTTGAGTCCCGATTTCCCTCTTGGAAATCCTTCTACCAATCGTCAAGTTGCCCCTCTCCGATTGTCTATGCAACTACAGCACTAATCCAGATTCCTTGGCTAGAAATATGCCTCGGCAACAACTCCCTCTACCTTGGTTTTGCCCAATTAGGTACTGTTCTAACCACAGTATCGCACCAGCTTCGCTCCTGCAAACTTCCCACAACTTCCTTCGCCTCAACAATTGAAGGATTGAGCCTCTTGGCTCTGCGCAATCCTAGCACAGACAAAACAAATCCCTCAACCAACTGCGTCAACCCTCCTGGCCTCTGTGTGGATTTGCGTGAGCCTGTTTCTGCCCTCTTCAGTGTCTGTGTTGGCCTCTCTCAGACCTGGACTGTTGACGCAGTCCCTCTGTGTCACCCCTTCCTTTGTCACTTTCTGCAAGGATCAACTCGGTCACTCGGGACAGCTGATCTACTGCAAATGCTCTCCTCAGTTGATGCCTTCAGCTCTCTTGTGATCTGCAACCACGCTCTGAGGACTTGCGACTTTACCAACATCCAGGGATATCCACATGATCTTCCAAATGATTGTACTATGAACAAGCTTCTGATCTTTCAAGGAAATAATTCCATCAATGTCGAAGCTCATATAAAGAAGTTCAATACTTTTGTTCAGAGATATGCTCACGCCGTTGCTTATAACCATGAGGATGTTAGAATGAGATTGTTCGTTTTGTCATTAGAAGATAATGCACTTTACTGGTTTCATGACAAAGCAAATAATGCCTTTGACTCTTTAAGAGCCCACACTAATGCATTTAAAGATAAATTTGGGGATAAAAGAGAAGGAAAGTACTTGGTCAAACAGCTTACTACCATTAAGAAGAAGGAAAATGAAATAGTTGAGGAATTCAATCAAATATTTAATGGTCTAATAAAGGATATGACTCAAGACTGTAAGCCTCCTAACAAAACAGTGTTAGAAGTAGAACATTATCTTGAAGCCTTCAATGTCGATACTTAATATGAGATTAGATGTGCCAAGCCTGTTACTTTAATCGCTGCCCAGAGTACAACTGAAGAATTAGAAAAGGATAAGAAAGCTTTAGGTAAGTAAGAGATCCCAGGTTTTGAAAGAGGTCCAGTCAAGTCAAAGGGAAAATAAATTAAGGAAGAAGAGCATGAATCAATTAAAGAACTAACTCGAATAATTAAGGAAATGAAAATTGAGCTTGCTAGAATGATAAGCGATATGCAGAATAAGCTAATTCAGATGGAAAGACGTCAAATGCAAAATATGCAACCCAAAAATAACAATAACAATAGGGGAAACAATAATCCATGGCCAAGAAGGAACCCTCCAAATGATCAAAGGCCTTGTACTCCTCTTGAATCTACTAATGTTGTTAATGAGCCTATCCATTTCTGCAGACCTTGTGAAAGTTTCCATGAAGAAAGTGCACGTGCCTTTGCTTGAGAAATCTTAGAAGACGGGAAAAATCAATATATAAATAATGTGAGTCAAAATTCTTCCTAGGAAAGTCGTTGTGTAGACATGATTTCTTCATCTTTCGCCAATAATAACTTCAGTGATGAGAATGACCCCATCACACAAGCATAAGGTGAGAAACCATCCTAGGAACAAATTATGGAAATTGTTATAAGGGTTACACTTATCAAAGGAAGGGTAAAGAGTAGAGTCAAAATAAACAGGTTGCTTCCGAAAGATATAAGTCAGGATTAAAGGTGGATTGTGTTGAGAAATCTAGGGCATCAATATTAAGAGATTTCTCTTCGTTAGATAACTACTTGTGATTGCATTTTACTTTCTTAGATTAGGATCTTCTTTTACTTGGATTATTAGTGTTCTTCTTCATCAAACAGTTATCAATTCATAAACCATAAAGAGACGAGACACAGAATATAGGCTATCAACCAGGGCCAGAACCTCTCCCACTTGAGAGGAAAACCCGAACAAATTCTTCTTCTTATAAAGACTTCAAATGAAGAATACCAAGACCAAGACCCTTGACCAATTTTCCACTCCAAGACCAAGACACAAAGCTTCTTAACTTGACCCTTTCCTTCCTTGATAGTCAATCTGCTAATTCTCCTTTCCTTCTCGGTTGCTCCTTAAACTTTGACTTCCTACAATTCTTGGCTTCCTTCAGAAACCCTAGCAAGTGTGACTAATCATGATTGGAACCTTGATTTCCTGTGCTTCAAGCAGAGGCTACTTCCTTGGCAACTCAACTTGAGATGCACCTTTACTTCCTTCTTGACTTGACCTTCCAATGGGACTACAATACTTCGGCCTTTTTTGTAATATAGGCAGTCCCTTTCTTCGCACGTGTGAGATCAAAGTGACCCAAAAACAAATCCAAAATGATGCCAAAGACTTCTCTCTTCTTTGCTCTCTCTTCGCTGATGATTAGGCTCCTTACTAAGTGATCTTCGCACTTCTTGATTTCAAACTTGAACTTGACCAAAATTCTTGTTCTAAAATGAGGTCGGGCTTCCCTATTTATAGTTGTTGGGGCCTCCATAATAAGTCGACTTGAATAGTGGGTGAGTACATCTTTGTTGGAGCAAATTCATTATTTCATTTAAGGTCGATGTGAGGGTTATTTGACATTTTTCATTGACTCATATACAAATGTAACATGCCCAAGAAGGGTCCTTCATACATGACAATGACTCTCTTTGACTTTATGACCAATCCTAAGGGCTCACAATGGGAGCCATTACTAAAAATAAAATTCCTTGCTCATGAAACCCATGAGACAAGCATTACAAAAATAATTTTAATTTTCTTCTTTATATCAATTACATAAAATCACAATTACACGTGTCATTATGAAGACCGAACGTAGTTACATTCTTCAACACTCCCTCTTAACTAGGGAGGTATTCATAATTTTACTTGGTCATTCTCAATTTGAAGTATTCTCATAAAAAGAGTCAGATTGGTAACCCATTTGTATAGAGCATCATATCAACCAACATTGTTACATAGCAAGGCCTTGACTAACAACTCGATCTCTCCACAAGATCTAAGCTTAATGCTGGCGAGACTAGTGATGTATAAACACCCTCATCATTGTCTATTTAGGAACATACCCCACCCGGGATCTCAAGGTGTGTTCCACCAAGACTATTCTTATCTTGGATTCCTAGTCCTCAAAGAATATCGATCCTCTACAACTACTCTTATCTTGAATGCCCTAATTCATCCTCAAAGTGTATCGGATGCCAGAGGTTTACCCAATTCTCCATTCTATCTTCCCAAGCGAAGACAAGAATGATGTGTCTATCTCTCCCTCTTAATTAGGGAGAACATATCTATTCCAATAAAGGAATGTACTCATTCCTACAAAAGGAATGTACCTAAGCTCCCTCTTGGCTTAGGAATTTTGCTTCCCAGTGGGAAAACTTATTTCCAAGCTCCCTCTAAATTAGGGACCTATGACAGCTCCTCGGGTGGAGATGATGGGACAACCAATTGCTAGAAGAACTCTTCTTCACAATGTCATGAACTTTTTTTCATTATTCAAGAGTCTTCATGTTTGGTACTTCTTCATAGGGCACAAACCATCCATCACTTTCATCCATGAGTCAGTCATGTCATCATCGGAAAGTCATCACTCAGTTCATATTTCGCCATCCTTCATGCCATGTTTCCTTAAGGATCTTTCATCCTACCACATGAGCATTGGTGGTGGAAGACATCCATAGATCTTCCCTTGACAACCCTGCATAAGCCCATCCAGATATTTGTTCAAAAATAAGAGATGAACACTTAAATCAAAATTACGTTTGTGATGGTCTTTCATCATAACATCTTCTAGTTCGCATCAGCATCCAGCATACATGTCGATACATCTCCTAAAGATATATATTGTTAAGGGTCTCTTTCTCTTTTAGACTTCATTAGAGTCTACATATCTTTCATGGAGATATCCTAGTCAGATCTCTTGGTTTCTCGGATGTTGATTGCCTTTACCATGGTTGCATATTCCACGATCTCTTCCTTCCTTTCTTTCACACATTTCATTCCGGGGAACTTCCAATCAGATTTCCTCCAATTATTGTCAACCACCTCATATTACATATGAGGACATATTATGTTGATTTCATCTAGTGAATGTGTGACCCATGCATTCCTGCATCCCTTCAAAGGAGGAGATCCTTTCTTTTAATTATGCTCTCAAGATAGAGCATTGATTGTAATATTCCTAAGGAATTTTTACAGTAAATAACAAAGCAAACCTAGACATAAAAGCATGAAAATCAAACACGAGTCAGACCATGAAATTTCACCAAAATATGTGTTGCTGAGCCATTTTATTATAATAAGAAGAGTGTATAATGAGGTGTTGTAAAGAGTGCACCTGAGCTTGCTCGAGACAAGCTAGCTAAAAGCCCAAATGAACAATAAGAAATCGCTCTTAAATCTGTTGCTGCTCTCTCTAGCTCTACAATGAAAATCTGAAATTACCCAACAATATGTTGTTGGTTGCAAAGAACTGCTGCTAGGGCTTCCTCGGGTGCTCAAAAGATTCTGAGAAATTAACCTCGGGCTCTCCACTAATAACCCACAAAAACCCACGAATGTTGACCTAGAAATTTCAGCCCAATTTTCCACTAACTCCTCTAGTTGTCAACTGAGTTGGGACCCCTGTTTGACCCCTCAAATCTGCCCAAAAAATTCTGCCAAATTAATCTTGCCCTCTCTTAAATAAACTAGCAAAAACCCAGAAAGGTTTTGTCCTAGTTTTGACGCTCCAAAATTGACCTCCAGTTGCTTGGCCCTCCTCCACATCAAGAAGATGTAACCTGCAGCAAACGCTGTGTTTGTTAATCCACCAAAATGCTAGAAAATTTCCCACAACACTTCCCCGAACTCCACCTCAAGTTTCAGTCCCAATCACAACTCACTCCACTTCCCAAAGTGCTTCCACCATGAACTACGCAATCCTTGCGCTATTGTAGTTGCTCCGTTCTTAGAAAATCGACCCTCCTGCTGGTAGTGCAAAAAGGCAAGATGAAACTCCCTCCTTGAGTTGGCACTCAAAGTCCACCGAAGCAAGGGTTAAGATCTCCGCTCAAAGACACTCGTGTGCTAGACAACACTATAGACTTGGCTTCAGCTCAAGCATGCTATGTCAAAGACACAATTTCTGAATAGATGAATGAATGACCAAAATGAGTGCCTCTTGCTCTAAGCCTCCAAGATGCCCATGTGGGCCCAACTCAAATTTCCCCCACCAACTTTGCTCCAATGAGAGTTTACTCCACATGTGGGCCGTAATTCTCCATGGGGTGGCCCCCATGCTCCACTGAAGCCGCAATATTTCCCTTCCTTCCTAATGTTTGGGTCCCCACTTAATCCCAAATTCATGTGGGACCTCTAAACCCACTTCTCCTAAGTGCAAACATGAAATAAGACAAAATTGGGCAAGATTGATATTTCCATTAGCAATATTGCTAAGCAGGAATATCATAGTCCTCCCCGCCAAAACATTGTTTGTCCTCAATCAACTGCTGAACAAGTGCTCTTTCCATGCTGACCCAATTACCACTGCTAGCAATATCGGGGTCCCAATTATGCCACTGAGCTACTCCTGATCCCTGTGTTGACCTGTCATAAAGGAGTCCCAATGGTATATCGAGGTGACCTCCCTTTGTGGGAACCCACTCTCCCCCATTTGTAACCCAACTGCTCAGCCTTGTAGATCTCGGGTCCTAAACTAATCTCAAAGTGGGTCCATCAAGTGGATGTTGCCCCAACCTAGTCATAACTACGACCCACTCGTGCTCCTGCACACTCATCCACTTCGGTAAACCTTCGCTGCACACCTAATAAGGGAAACTCCATTACGCGTAGGTCTATCCTGCCAGGGCACCCTGCCAAGGTTACCATCTACTGATGCATGCCCAGACTCTTATCGAAATAATAGTGAGAAGGGCCTTCCTCGCCCTGTAGTGATCATCCTGATGGTCTCTGACCTATCATCTGGAGGAGGATGCAATCCTGTCTTTGTCATCCCCATGATCCTCCCAAAACAAGGTAGTCCTCTCACCCAATGGATCCCTGGATCCCACAACCAAATTGGAAGCCCATAGCTCCCCTTTCCTGGAGCTTGCCATTGAGTAGTGCCAATGACTGCCAAAACCTATATGTGGCAATCATCTTGTCATACTAGCATAGTGCCCCAAGTCATCAACAAACCTCCAGGGGAAAAACTACTCTTCGTGCAACTAAAACCCAATGGAAGACCTATACAATCTTCCCCTGTAGAAACTAGCACATCCCTGAATGTGGTTGAATTGCTAAGCCTTGAGAGGTTGAGATCCTGTGTTGATTGCAAAAGGAAACTACCACGTTGACGCTGCAACTCTCTAGTCGTAACTGGTGGTGCAACATGCTCATACTAGCCATTGTGTGCGGACCATATCCTCCTCTCTTGAGGCCTAGTGGTGAAAATCTATGGGAGTTAAGTTCATCCTGTCTAGGCATCTCCATGATGTTGATATCTACACCTCTACTACCAACCTCGACCCTAACCAACAACAGGATAAGTTTGCCTTGCCATGTAGTGGAGATCTCAGTGATCCGCCATCTGTCAAGCCTAAGGTGAACTGGATCACCCTCTACCATGACCCTGCTCATCACCAAGGGGAATGATCCACCCGCCAATCAGATCCCTGGATCTCCCAACCAATTTGGGATCTCATAACTCCCACTCCTCGCGGAATGTTGCTATGTAGCACTGCTACCTACTAGAACCCATCTGACCCTCATCTTTGATCCCTATATGTATCCCATGGGTGGACCCCAGGTATCAGGAATCTGTCCCGCACCAACCAACCTTCCCTGCTCCTGCCAAACCACGCAGTGTAGTCCTCTATCCCAACTCCTGATGATACTTCTGGATACTGCTCAGAGTACGAGTGCCCTTCTGTAGACGAAGTCTACCATCCATCATCCCTCAAGCTCCTGTGACACCTCAGATTGTCTTGCCCGAAGTGCATCATGAAGTTTCCTCGCAATCGACTCCCCTTGTGTGAGCCCAAGAGTGGAACTTATGCTACCTCGACAATAAATCAAACCGTCCCTAAGCTTGCATCACCCAACCTATGCCTCGACCAAACGTCTCAACTGGAGAGTCATGGGTGAGGAGGTCCCTAAGGGTACGATCAAGAATCTGCTAGTGCACTGAAGAATAACCCTCTAGGTGCCCCTCTCTCTGTCTCATATCTGCTGATAAACTAGGAAGGCCTATCTCTATACACCACAAGATATCCTCGGCTACCGCTATACCACCCTGTACCGTCCCGTGCCCTGTCTGTGTCAAGGCACTAGTCACTCTGCACGTGTACTCAATGTGATGTAAGACACTCCTACTCCACAACGCAATCCAACACAATACAGTACACCACCATGCATCTCCATGTCCACCAGTAGTCCACTGCTAAACCTTAGATGTTCCCACACATCCCTAGATGTGATGGCCTAGAGTTATGTCTCTACGTGTTGGGCCACACCTAATTGGTATCATCACCTCCACCATCACATCACTATACCCGCCGATGAATGGATCTTCTCTCCAAATCCCCCCTAAGGGATCCGAGAAGGGAATCTCCCTACGTGTCAGCAGTGATGCCACCATGCTCTGCTCCTCTGCGTCCTTTGTGTTGGTGCTAGGTCAATTCTACCATCCAAGTTGTAGTCAACCGACATACCAGGGAAATGATAGGTAGTCCCACTCAGATCCCAATGCCAGTTTGGGCTTCCGGTATCCCCAGCGCTTGGAAGATCTTGCTAAGCTACACCTAGGTCCATCACCATCTCCATAGCCCACTCCATAGGGTACCAACTCAGAATCTCTCTCCATCCAACCCCAAGAGAGGGATCAAATGCATGAACTCCTGCAAATAGAACCCCAACATGTGGATGTTGCACCCTGTGCAAATTTGATCGTCTCATCCCGCTACTAAGGTCAATGCATGATATCTGACTAGTTAGCTTTGTCTCTCTCTATCTCTCCAATGGGCAAAGGTGACCCAATAGTGTTGCTAACTTGATCATCCCCTCTAGTATGCCTAGACAACTCCACCTCTCTTAATCCAATGCATAGGGATGGGTGATAACGCAATAGATCCTATCAGTGCGCCTCTGAAGCAAACTATGCTGAAATCCCAATTTGTGGTCTCTATGTTGCCCCTCGTCAATGGCTAGCCAAAGGATGGTTGCACATCCTCCTCCATCACGGGCTCAACATGAGCCTCCAACTGCTCCTCCATAGACAACCCAACATGTAAGATATGCTCACCAGTCAATTGTAGGTGACTGTCATCCAACAACTCTGTCATAGATTTGGATGCCCCTATACCTATTGGCTCCTCATCAACAGTGGAGATGTCTTCCAACACCTCATCAATGGATACCTCAACAACAGATGACATATAATTAATGGTTGTATGCTCAACTGTCTCCTTGCCAACCATGGCTCCTTGAACTACTCTCGCGTATTCTTCCTTAATCCTCGTCATCATCCCCGCAAAATTCGACTGAATCTCCATTTCTTTGTGCATGCCTCTTAGTTCATAGAACTCCCAAAAAGAAAGGGACGCATGAATGCTATGACCCAATGATTGATATGCCCTCCAGTTTGCACCCAATAACTCCACATTAGTTGCAATCATGTCTAGATTCCCAATTACAGAATGAATCAACTTCTCCCCCACATCAATCATCATTTTTTGCATCCTAATCACCTCATTCAATGTTACTACATGTTGTTTCATTCTAACCTTTCTTTGGATCCCATGATTTCTTAGTTTTTTTTTTTTTTTTGGTCTTGTCATAGAACGACAGGTTTTCCACAGGCTGAGCCAAGATTATGGCTCTGATACCACTGTAATATTCCTATGGAATTTTTACAGTAAATAAAAAACACAAACATAGACATAAAACCATGAAATTCAAACACATGAGTCAGACCATGAAATATCACCAAATTTTGCGTTGCTGAGCCATTTTATTATAATAAGAAGAGGGTACATTGAGGTGCTGGAAAGAGTGCACCTGGGCTTGCTCAAGACAAGCTAGCTAAGCCCAAATGAACAATAAGAAATCCCTCTGAAATCTATTGCTTCTCTCTTTGGCTCTGTGCTGAAACTACCCAAAAATATGTTGTTGGCTGCAAAGAATTGTTACTAGGGCCTCCTCGGGTGCTCAGAAAATTCCGGGAAATTAACCCTGGCCTCTCCACCAATAACCCACAAAAACCCACGAAGGAATTGGCCAAATGTTGACCTTGAAATTTCATCCGAATTTTCCCTTGGCTCCTCTAACTGTTGGCCGAGTTGGCACCCCCGTTTGACCCCTCAAATCTGCCCAAAAATTTTCCGCCAAATTAATCTTGGCCTCTTCTCAATAAAAACAGAAAAACCCAGAAATGGTTTGTCCTGGTTTTGACGCTCCAAAATTGACCTCCAATCGCTTGGCCCTTCACATCAAGAAAATGTAACCTGTAGCAATTGTTGTGTTTACTGCTCAGCCAAATTCTGGAAAAGCCCCCACAACACTTCCCCGGACTCCACCTCAAGTTTCAACCCCAATCACAACTCAATCCTCCACCTCCCGAAGTGCCCCCACCAACAACTGTGCAATCCCTGCACTGATGTAGTTGCTAGTTTCTCAGAAAATCGACCCTCCTACTAGTAGTGCGAAAAGGAAAGGTGAAACTCTCTCCTTAGGCTGACACTCTAAGTCCACCGAAGCAAGGGTTGAGATCTCCACTCAGAGACACTCGTGTGCTAAACAACACTGTAGACTTGGCTTCAGCTCAAGCGTGTTATGTCATAGATAAAATTTCTGAATAGATGAATGAGGGTCACTTGCTCTATTAATCAAAGAGCCTCCAAGATGCCCATGTGGGCCCAGCTCGAATTCCCCCCACCAACTTCGTTCCAATGAGAGCGTAATCCACATGTGGGCCATAATTCTCCATGGGGTGGCCCCCATGCTTCCACTAGAGCCACAATATTTCCCTCCCTTCCTAATTTTGGGCCCCCACTTAATCCCAAAATTCATGTGGGACCTCTAAACCCACATCTCCTAAGTGCAAACATGAAATAAGACAAAATTGGGCAAGATTGATATTTCTCTTAGCAATATTGCTAAGCGGGAATATCACATTGATCCATGTTACTTGCAACCATATGACATGACAATATCGAATGTAAGCATACATACCTCATTTTCCTTCATGTCATCTAGACTTTCTTCAACAACTTCCTTGATTGAAAGAACTTCAATCCCTTGATCCGCTTCACCTCTTTTGTCATCATACCATCATCCCATGAATTCCACAAGTTGGATTTTTCGATGAAACACTTCCTTCCCCTCTTGATCGGTAAACCTTTCGATGAAGATTCCATCAGAGAATATTGAAGATCTAGAGTATCCCTATCCAACAGATGTTTCCTTTTTTATTGATATATGACGAGCTTTGTCCTGAATGACTTTTTCCTTTCCATAAGTGCCACTTATGAGGTTCCCAAGATCTATATAGTTGACCGCCATAGATTTCAATTTCAACCATCTTTCATGCTTCTCTATGATGAGATCACGAGCTCTTGCTTTCAATGCTTCTATGATGCCATGATGCAATGATGCATACCATCATATTTATTGAATCATGATATCCATATCTTACAACAAAAGACTCAGGAACTATGAAAAGAACATAGGTGAGGAAAACTATCTCAGTGATAGTAGAGATCTCTTACTTCCTCTTTCCTGGACTTCTTCTTTCAAGCTTCCTCCACTTCTTCGATGATATGGGCTTCTTCTCTTCCTCTTTTGTTATTGTCCTTCTTGACCTTAGGACAATCTCTTTTGTAGTGCCCACATTATTGACATCCATAGCATTGAATCTTACCCATGTCCCTTTTCCTTTTCCAAGAACTAGACATGGCAAATTTTGAGCATAAGCTTGATTTTGCTCACCTGTTCCCACATCAGATTTGGCCTTTAGTCTAGATTCTTTAATCTTGCACAGTGACAACAGATCCTGGAATGGAGTAGTTTCTTTCTTCCCATAAATGCTTGAAGTAAATTTATCCCACTCCTTCGGTAGTGCATTTAGTACAATTGTAGTAATTTCTCTATCAAACATGGCTTCTCCTAGATCTTGCAGTTGATCCCTGATTTCAGATATCCTCATAAAGTATGAGGCTATTCCATCTTCCCTTGACATCTTCAGCTTGTAGAGTTCTTTCCTTAATGAGATGAATTCTCAGGCAATGCTTAGGGAATACAACTCTACTAGTTTGTAATAGATTTTTTTTGAAGTTTCAAGTTTCGACACATATGGGATGAGGGGATCCTTGATGGATTCTATGAGAATCCTTTGAGCCCTAACTTCCCCTTTCATATATTTTGCAAGAGATTGAGCATCTTCCTTTCCTGGTTTAGTGATTAACCTTTTGACATGTTTTATAACCTCATTTTCAATGAGATTCAGATTTGTTCTTTTCTTCCATGCAAGATAGTTTGAAGCGCCAACCAATTTGTTGTGTTCCTTGCAAAAAGACATTTTGACAGATTCAGATGTGGACATAAATATAATTACTTGATAGGATGCTCCTTCTCCTTGTTGCTTTCTTGATGTTGATGATGTTATAGAGAATAGAAAACTTCTCTTTGATGAAGATAGTTTTCTTCAAGAATGATCCCCGATCCCACAGAGGGAAATCCCTCTGGATCCTTTGATGGTGGAGTCTTTGTTGATGAAGATCAATGATGACTTCTTGATGATGTCTTCAATGGTAGGGATCTTACTTCAACAAGAGAGAGATCGCCTTAGAATCCTAATGACAATGTTCTTGATCTTACTTGATGTATAAGTTCTTTAACTTGAGTAGGGTCTTTGAAGTCTCTTGAGATGACTTGAGGATTCCAAAACTTCTTGTTGGTGTAGACTTTCTTTGATCCAGGGTTATGATCTTCCCTCTGATGCCTTCCTCGAGATTTGATCCTTGAGTCCCCCTTGAAAAGATGCCCTTCCTTGACTTAGTCACCTTAGCTCTGAAGCCATGTTGAGAAATCTAGGGCATCAATATTAAGAGATTTATGTTCATTAGATAACTGCTTGTGAATGCTTTTTACTTTCTTAGATTAGGATCTTCTTTTACTTAGATTATTAGTGTTCTTATTCATCAAACAATTATCAATGCATAAACCATAAAGAGACAAGAGACACATGATATAGGCCATCAGCCAGGGCCAAAACCTCTCCCACTTGAGAGGAAAACCTGAACAAATTCTTCTTCTTATAGAGACTTCAATTAACAAATACCAAGACCAAGACCCTTGACCTATTGGCCACTCCAAGACCAAGACACAAAGCTTCTTAACTTGACCCTTTCCTTCCTTGATAGTCAATCTGCCAATTCTCCTTTCCTTCTCAGTTGCTCCTTAAACTTCAGTTTCCTGCAATTCTCGGCTTCCTTCAAAAACCCTAGCACGTGTGAATAATCAAGATTGGAACCTTGATTTCCTTTGCTTTAGGTAGAGGATACTTCCTTGGCAACTCGGCTTAAGTTACACCTTTGCTTCCTTCTTGACTTGACCTTCCAATGGGACTACAACACTTTGACCTTTTCTGCAATATAAACAGTCCCTTTCTTTGCGCGTGTGAGATCAAAGTGACCCAAAAACATATCCAAAATGATGCGAAAGACTTCGCTCTTCTTTGCTCTCTCTTTGCTGATGATTAGGCTCCTTCCTAAGTGATCTTCGCACTTCTTGATTTCAGACTTGATCTTGACAGAAATTCTTGCTCTGAAATGAGGTTGAGTTGCCCTATTTATAGTTGTTGGGGCCTCCATAATAAGTTGACTTGCACAGTGGGTGAGCCGACATGTCTATTGAAGCAAATTCATTATTTCATTTAAGGTCAACGTGAAGTAGATGCTTGAGTTTGGTCTTGGAGGGATATTTGACATTTTTCATTGACTCATATACAAATGTAACATGCCTAAGAAGGGTCCCTCATTCATGTCATTGACTCCCTTTGACTTTATGATCAATCCTAAGGGCTCACAATGGGAGCTATTACTAAAAATGAAATTCCTTGCTCAAGAAACCCATGAGACAAGTATTATAAAAATTTATTTATTTTTCTTCTTTACATCAATTTACATAAAATCACAATTACACGTCATTATGAAGATTGAACCTAGTTACATTTTTCAACAGATTGGGCTGCATGGATTAATAACATTAAGATGTCAGTCCTAGTTATAGAGCTTTTGAATATCCCATCACAAAGAGCTTCGTTATTTAAAGCTTTAGGCATGGCTCAACAGGAAAGGACTAACACACAACCTAAAGATGAAGAAATGAAGTTAAAAAAATAAACTGCTACATGACTAATGAGGATCATCAGCCCTTTTTCCTGACCTTGGATGTCGATGACTGCTTACTTCAGAATTGCATGCTTGACTCTAGTGCCTCAACAACTGTTATGATTAAAAAGGTTATGGATCAACGAAATCTTTCAATCTCACAACTTTATCATAACATTTGTTTTATGGATTCGAAAAAGGATTTAAGTCCTTGCTGTAGTTAAAGATTTGCAAGTTTCATTGGCAAATTATCCATATAAAATCATCACCATGGATATAGCAGTTATTGATGTGCCAGAAGTGTAGAGAATGCTCTTGTCCAAAATGTTTGCAGCTGACTTAGGTGGATCTATTCAGATGGATTTATCTTATGTCACTATTCCCACAACAACAGGTGGTATGGTCAAGTTATACAGGGAAGTAGAAAGAAGGTATCATATTGAGTTTCTAAAGAGGTTGAAAAATGGTGAAGAGGTTATACCACAAGATCATCCACCACAATATGTGATAGAGTTCATCCAACCAGTCTATCACTTTTCTCAGCTCCCATCATATTTTCCGAGCAAAAAGAAGCAAGTTTCAGTTTAACAGAGATATGCAACACAGTGATGAACGGTTACATCTACCTGTCAGCAAGCATATGTTCCAGATTGTGCCACACCAATGACATTTGATGCCATGGGGCATCCTTTGTCTAGTATCTCTAACCCTGCTCCTTTTCATTTATGTTGTTAGCTAGTTTTATTTCACGTATTTAAGTTATATCATATATGTTCTTTATATTTTCCAGTGCGTTAGAGTAGACTTTTTTTATTCCAGCGAATTTTCTATGTATGTGTGATGATTTCGATTTTGAATGGGTATCTATTTGATGGACTTCTGTTTTGCATAGATTCAGGATTCTGGGTTTCTCAAGTTACTTTGTGGAAGCAACGTGACCCCATATGGAGCCAGATTTTGCACACATTTTATCAAAGTTCTAAGGAAGCAATTGTACCAAAATTTTCAAAGGATCAAGATCATCAGCGATTAGTTTTTGAGTCATTGTAAACCTATGTTACACCGGAACTGGTCCTGAGAGGTGGGAAACCCGTTCCAATGAATCCTGTTGAGAAATCTAGGGCATTGAGGTTAAGTGATTTATCTTCAATTTGATGACTGCTTGTGAACGCTTTTTACTTCTTAGATTATGATATTCTTTTATCTTATGTTATTATAGTTATTCTTCATCAAATAGTTATCAATGCATAAACCATAAAGAGACAAGAGACACAGAATCTAGGCTAACAGCCAAGGCCAAAACCTCTCCTTCTTGAGAGGAAAACCCGAATAAATTCTTCTTCTTATGGAGATTCCAATTGACGAATACCAAGACCAAGACCCTAGACCTTTTCACCACTCCAAGAACAATTCACAAATCTTCCTTTGATGAAATCCTTCCTGAAACAAATTTGTTGCTCTTCTCCCATGGTCTACACCACTGCAATTTCAGTTTCATCCACAGATTTGCAACTTCAGCTTATCTTATACCCTTGCAATTCTCACGTGTGAGCTGTTTGGAGGTATCTTCTCTTGACTAGGAGACTCAACCTTATGAACTCAGCTGTAATATATGCTAAGATAAAGATCTTCTTCTGGGCTTCTTCGGTGATTGAGGAAACCCTACTGCAAAACCTTTAATATATGCCACACGTGTGACGAAAAGGTACCCAAAAGAGTGCCTAAACAACTCGGATTCTTCTGCTTCTTCTTGCGCTGGATGAGAGGCTTCTACTTCTCTTTTTCGCACTTTCTGTTGTACTTCAGATGCAAGACTGAATTCAGTGCCTAGAATGAAAGTCGAGCTGCCTATAAATAGTAGTTTTCCCATGCAAATTAGCCGACATCACTTGGAGACAAGGCCAACATGCCTTTTGGAGATTATCTTACTTTCATCTTGAGCCAACTTGAAGGAGAGGTCTTGTGCTTGTCTTGGAGGGATTTCATACTTACTTTAATGACTCATACAAAATGTAATATGCCCAAGAAGAGTCCCTCATACATGACATTGACTCAATTTGTCTTTTATGACTAGATGACAAAACCTAAAGACTCACAACAGGAGCCATTACTAAAAATAAAATTTGTTGCTCATGAAACCCATGAGATAAGTATTACAATAATAATTTTATTTTTCTTCTTTTTATCAATTACATAAAATCACAATTACACATGTCATTATGAAGACCAAACCTAGTTACACTTTTCAACAGTTCTCGTTCTCCTGGGAGCTTTGGAGCTGCAGGGGAACATTCTGTTTTCAGCAGGAGCGGCAACAGGAGTTGGGGACAGTTTCAAGAGCAGTGTTGATTAATTTTTTGGCGTTCTGGCATTCCCAAGGTGATGTGGGACAAATTGGCGCCAAAAAGAATAAATTCAGTTCCCGCCAAAAGACTCCCAATCCTCCATAAATGCTGGCCGGGCCTCCTTTTCACTCCATCACTGAGGTTTGTTGTATGTTTGGTGTTTTCTTTTCAGAGCAGGAGAGCGCACAATTGAGAGCAATCAGTGGCTACAGTGCTTGAAGTTTGTTGTTTATTCGTTTGCAAATAGTGTAACCTCTGTGTCCACCAAGTTGCAGTTCCTGTGTAACCTCTGCATCCACAAAGTTGTATCTGCTTGCCATTTTTGTTGCATTTTTTATTGCTGTGTTTTCTCTTCACTGAATGTGACCACAACAGAGAGAGGACTTGAGGACAATGCACCGAGTGATTGGGAACTCAGAGAGGGCATCAAAACAGAGGCAGTTTCAGAAGTTAGAATCTTTGTTCTTATTTTAATATCCTTCCTTATTCTTCCTCTAAGACCTCTGAATCCTTCCTTGTCTGCTGTTAGTGTTTCAAAGGTTAGAATCTCTGTTCTTATTTAATTTTTCTTTTTTTAAATTTACTGTTTCAAGGTTGGTTTATGGTGTTTATTTAAATGATTTCAGTTAAATAAATCGGTTTACGAAACACCCATGAGTTCAATATCTTATTTTGAAAAGATATTACTAACAGTGTGGCATGCAAGAAGATTTTCTTATGATTTGCGAGTCATATCATTCTATTAATAATGCATATTGTTGAAAAAAAGAATTTTATAAATGGTTTACAAGTTTTCATGGATTTTACGTAAATGATTTTGACACCTTTTAATTTATCATTGTTACTGTCTGGTTAGAGCAGAGATGTATTTTTCTTATGATTAGCAATGCAAACTGTTGTAATAGTAATGCATAGTATTGGCAGTTGATGGATTTTAAACTTGTAATCTAGGTGAGCAAGTCCGAGATGTTGTTTATTTACATTCCAGGATGCTTATACTTTTTGATTGGGTGGCCATATTCTCTAAATACCACATTACATTTGCTTATATGACAAAATCAATAAATTGTTCCCACATTACATTTGCTTCATTAGGTATATAATTCTCTAGTTGAGAGCGGGTTTCTTTCATTCCTATCACAATCCAAAAAGCTCAAGTTTCCATTGTTAAGCCTTATTTTTGGTTCAACGTTTGATTCATAGGCAGAACTTGATAGGTACATTTGCATTTTTGTATACAAGTACATGTTATTTTTTTATTTTCATTGTACATTTTGTTTATAATGTGTTTTTTGTCTCTTGTATTAATCAGGGAAATCATGGAGGGTGGTAGTTCAATACCAACAAGTGGATATGAAAAATCTTCTCTTCCTCCAATTCCAAGTGGTCTAGTCCAACAAAGCACAAACCCCAAGAAACCCTTGTTAAAGTTTGTGAAGAAAATTACTAAAAACAAGAAAAATAATAGTGGTGGTTGTGAAGAATGGATGTGCACATTGTGTGACCATGTGTTTAAAGGAAGCTACACTAGGGTGTGGCATCATCCTCTATCCCTATCTGGTGATGGGGTAAAGGGTTGTACATATACAATTGAGAAAAGGATGGAGTTGACAAAGCTTTATATGGCTGCCCTAGGATCCAATGTAATGAACTTGGACAATGATTGTAATTTTAAAGTACCTAGATCTTCTTCCCATGATATGTAAGATTTGGTTAATCAAAATGCATCAAACCAATTTGAGTCTGTGGGGGGGTCTACTTTTGGGAGGAGTAAGAGGCCTGCTAGTTTTGATCGGGAACAAATTTCTAAAATCCACAATGTATTACATAGGGATGAGGTTGATGATGCTATTGCTAATTTTCTTTTTTGGCAAATGGAATTTCATTTAATACTACCCATTGTACACATTACAAAGAAATGGTGCGAAAACTCATAGTTGTTGGGCCAAGATATGCACCTCCAAATTACAACAAAAAGAGAACATCATTGCTAGATAAGGGGGTGATAAGAATGTAATATTCCTAATGGAAATTTACAATGATAAACAAAGCAAACATAGCAAAAACACCCACACAAAATTACATCACATTAAACACCCAAGAAATGCCAAAATTTGCGCTGAGCTGAGCCATTTTATTAAGATAAATGTTGGGTATAAGTTAAGATCAGAATGCATGCACTTGGGCTTGCTCAAGGCAAGCTAACAATGACCAGGTGATGAAATCAGTCACTCGGACACAAGTGTGGCTGTCCCCAACCAAGCTCTACATTGTCCCTCTAAAATCTGCATTGTTCGCTGCAAGGAATGGTTGCCAGGGCCTCCTTCAGTGCTCAGAAAAATTTGGGAAATTAACCTCGGGCTCTCCACCAATAACCCACAAAAACCCACGAAGGAATTGGCCAAATGTTGACCTTGAAATTTCAGCCCAATTTTACCCTAGCTCCTCCAGCTACTAGCTACATTGGGACCCCTGTTTGACCCCTCAAATCTACCCAGAAAATTTTGGCCTCTCCTCAACAAACCTAGAAAAACCCAGAAGGAATTTGTCCTAGTTTTGCCACTCCAAAATTGACCCCAAAATGCTTGGCCCTCTTTCGCTGCTGGAAAATGTCATCAAAGATAGTTGGAGGATTTTTTGCTCCTCAAAAGCTAGGAAATCTCCTCCAATTCCCTCCAATCAAATCCCAAACAATCTCAGTTCCTCAATCCCTCTCATCGAGCCTCCCCACAAAGAGCTCCACCACTCCCTGCGCAGTCCTGGGGGAAAAATGACGCAGACCCAGCCACAACAATTCGTTTTGCTAAGAAAGGCATTGTTGCTCCTTGAAATTTCCCCTTCCAGCAAGTATTTGTGTGAGGAAATAGCCCAGAAACGATAGATCTCTTCCCTCTGGCACAATACCTCTCCAAGCCCTGCGTAGCTCCATTTTCTGTGTCCCACTGATGCCAAAAACTCTTGCTACTGTGGTATCCTCCCAACCATAAAAAATGAGTAGAATTTGCCTCCATAGCATAGCACTTGTCGTCCACCGTGTGAAAATTCGGTGACCTAAATCCCTTCTACAACAACTAATTAGATTTATCCAGCTTGTTCATTTCTGAATCAAGTTATTTACAGTGTTACAAAATAAACATCGAATAAAATCTACTGCAGATCTCACAACATAAAATACTGAATAGGAGAGAAATAAACACACACACAAATACATTGTTGTTTTTGGACCAATGTCCCTGAAAAACCCAATGTGCGAAAACCGATGCAACAACAGAGGGTTTCATTACTATGCAGAGGTTTCTGAGTACAAATCCTTAGATGCGCACACTGGCAATCTGATATAGAGAATAAACTGGCAAAGAGGTAGTGAGAAATATTCTCACACTATTACTGGCAATCTGACTCTGATCCAGGCTCTAGATGGCTAGCCCCACGCTGCCTCTGCGTCAATCTATGCAAATCTACGTCAACTTCTAGGAACTGCGTCACCCTTCCAGTTGATCTCCTGCTAACTAGAACTTCGACCCTCTAGCCCTCTGGTCTCACACCTCGACTTCCGGCTCTAGAACTCTACTGCTCCTAGCAAAAATACAGACTCCCTCTGAAGCACTGTGCTGCCTCTTTGAACCTCGTGTTGCCTTCTCTACCTTGCACTCTCAAGAACTGGGAAAGTCCCCTTCAGTCTACTATCCCTGCCCCTCACTGCAAGAAGATCACTCAATCTCTCTCCAGCAACTCAACGCTACTACTCTTGAGAAATTCAATCTCGAGATCTCACTATCTCAGTGTGTTCTCTAAGTGCCCATCAAGCTCCTTATAATCTCTCGTTGGAGCACCAATGGCCAAGATCAAAACATAATCAAAGGTTCATATTAACTGGGAGTTGATCCTTGTCTTCTTCTAGCAGATTCACACCAATTTTAATTAATACCTTTTAATTAATCACACTTCCTAAGTTTAGACTTAGGAATACATTAAAAATGATTAATTATTTTAATGAAACCATCTCTAGGTGGAATTTTCCCAAATGATTTCTACGTCTTGAAGAATGCACGTGTCTTAGCCTCTCTGCAAAATGTTGGGTTGTGTTATATTCTTTCCACGACTAGCCCACGTAGTTAACCGGGGGGTTAGAGGGGGCGCAGAGCCCCCTTTTGTTGCACCGATTGTGTAGCAGAGGGGGGATCACAGGGGGTTTGAGGAGTACCCAGTTTTGGGATCCAAGGGAAAATCTTTGTGTATATGTGTTTTATGTGTTATGCTCTTGCATTGTTTATTTTCTGTGTTTTTAGAATTCGTATGCAGGTAATTTTTGTACAGGGTTAAAACCTACATTTGGTATTGGAGTAGTTTTGGCTTCAAGGGGACGCCATTGTTGCTTAGGGGTTTCGCTCGGGCCTGTGGTAGACCCTGTTCAGTGGGAGATCTGCGAGATCGATTCTGGTGGTGAAAGAAGATGGCGAGCTGTGGAAAGATAGAGATCAAGAAATTTAATGGTCAGATTTTTGAGTTGTGGAAACTCAAGATGGAGGATCTGTTGGTGGATAAAGATCAATGGATCGCGGTAGATCCAAGTACTAAACCGACGGGAGTGTACGATGAAGAATGGAAGAAGTTGGATCAGAAGGCAAAGAGCACAATACGATTGTGTGTCTCAGATTCAGTATTGTTGAATGTATCAGGGGAAGCTACGACGAAGTCTTTGTGGGACAAGTTAGGGACTTTGTATAAATCTAAGTCTTTGGTGAATAAACTATTCCTGCGGAAAAAGCTATATAACCTGAGGATGAAAGATGGAGACTCGGTGATGGAGCATCTGAACACATTTAATCTGTGGTAAGTCAGTTAGCATCTGTTGATATTAAAATTTCAGATGAAGATAAGTGCATCAGTTTGTTGTGTTCTCTACCAGATTCTGGTTATTGCAATAGGTAGCAATGCAACTACCTTGCAATTTGATGAAATAGTCTCATCCTTGCTGACGAAGGAGATGAGACGGAAAAATATGGAGAGCTAGAATGGTGATGCCTTGTCTGTATGAGGACAATCCCAGAACAGAAACAAAAATAAGTCATCGAGTGGGAGATCTAAATCTCCAGGAAAACCTATAAAGGTGATGTGCTGGAAATGCGGAATGGAAGGGCACTATAAAACGGACTGTAAATCTAAAGCTCTTAATAAATGAAAGGGATCTGATGATGCTCCTTCTGCAAAGGCGAAAACAACCTCAGATGAAGGTGAGAATGTGTACTTGACTTTTTCAAGTACACATGTAGATCATGAAGCATGTTTGATTGACTCAGGTGCATCCTTTCACTTCACTCCCCATAGAGAGTGGTTCTGCGAGTATGAGAAATACGATGGTGGTGATGTCTTCTTAGGGGATGATAGGAAGGCTAGAATCATTGGTCGCGGAAAAGTAAAGTTGAAGTTGTAAGGTGGAAGCGTTAAACACTTCTGAGTGTTCTACATATTCGTAGATTGGCCAGAAATCTAATTTCTATAAGCAAGTTGGATGATGCAAGTGTAAAAACAGTGTTCGAGAAGGATACCTGCAAAATGGTTAGGGGAGCACTGGCATTGATGCGGGGAGTTCCAATTGGAACTCTGTACAAGCTGCAAGGTAGCACTGTTATTATTGGGTGCAACAGTTTTGTGGTTCCTGAAAGTGGAGCAGAAAATCTAGTGGTATCTGGAGAGAAGACCATGTTGTGGCATCAAAGGCTTGGACATATTAAAGAGAAGGGCCTTCGAATACTTCATGGTAAAGGTATGGTAGAAGGTATGAGTAATAGCTCTCTGGATTTTGATTTCTGTGAAAATTGTGTATATGGGAAGCAGATCGGGTGAGTTTCCTCTCTGGTGGTAAGAGGACGAAACAAATATTAGAGCTTGTGCACAGTGATGTGTTTGGACCTGTGAAAGTTCCATCACTGGGTAAGTCGGTGTACTATGTATCATTTATAGATGACTTCTCAAGGAATACATGGATATATTTCCTTAAGAAGAAATCTGAAGTCTTTGACAAGTTTAAAGAATTTAAGGCTCTGGTGGAAAATCAGACAGAGAAAAAGATAAAGGTGTTGAGGACAGATAATGTGGAGAATTCTGCAGCAAGGAATTTGAAGAATTCTGTAAGAAGTGTGGTATAGCACGGCAGAAGACTACTCCATATACACCTCAGCAAAATGGAGTCGCAGAAAGAATGAACAAGACGTTGATGGAAAGGGCAAGAAGCATGCTCAGTGGTGCCGGGTTAGGACAGGAATTCGGGGCAGAGGGGATACTGCATGTTACTTGGTCAACAGGTCACCTTCATCAGCGTTGGAGGATAAGACTCAACAAGAAGTATGGACTGGTAAGAAACCCTCTCTTTCACATCTGAGGGTATTTGGATGTGATGCATATGTACATGTTCCAAAGGAGAACCGAACCAAGTTGGATAGTAAATCTGAAAAGTGCATCTTTATTGGGTATAAGGATGGTTTAAAGGGTTATAAACTTTGGAACCCTATCACACGAAAGGTTGTGTACAGCCGTGATGTGGTGTTCAGAGAGGTGAAAGATGTTATTAAACATGAAGTCCAACCAAAGGAGCCTATGAAGATAGAGTTTGAACTAAAGGAGGAAGAATCAGACTCTGTAGCAGAGGAGGAATCAGAAGATGAAGAGCCACAAACTCCGGCTGTGAGAAGATCAGCTCGAGAAAGAAGGCAGCCAAAAAGGTATAGTCCATCTGCTTTCTGTTCAAACTTTGGTTTGTCTGTTACTGATGATGATCCCAGAACTGTGAAGGAAGCAGTGGATTCAGAGGATGGAAAACTCTGGAAAGAGGCCATGGTTGATGAAATGGCATCTTTGCACAAAAATGAGGCTTGGGATCTGGTGAGTTGCCGGCTGGAAGGAAACCCATTGGCAGCAAATGGGTGTTCAAGAAGAAGACAAATGCAGAAGGGAAGGTGGAGAAATACACAAGATTGGTTAGTACCCAAAAGTTATTTCCAGGTGTCAGGAATTGATTTTGGTGATACTTTTTCTACCTGTTGCCAAGGTAACTTCTATTAGATTACTTTTTATCTGTTGTACTGCTTTTTGATTTTGAGGTAAAGGAGCATGGATGTGAAGACAACATTTCTCATGGGGATTTGGAAGGGAAATCTAACATGAAGCAACTAAAGGCTTTGCGGTGAAGGGTAAGAAAAGAACTAGTATGCACGAGTTAAAGAAGTCTTTGTATGGGTTAAAACAGTCACCAAGGAATGTGGTCGAAATTGATACATTTATACGGGGACTTGGCTTCACCAGAAGCAAAGCAGATCACTGTGTGTATTTTAAATAATTGGTGACCGTGTTATTTATCTGGTCTTGTATGTGGATGATATGTTGTTGGTTGGAAATGACAAAGAAATTATCCAGGATTTGAAGACCCAATTGTCCTCCAAATTCGACATGAAAGATCTCGGTGCTGCAAACTATATTTTGGGCATGGAAATTAAAAGAGATCGGGCAAAGAGGAAGCTCTGGTTAAACCAGAGGAAGTATGTCGAGACAATATTGCAGAGGTTTTATATGCAGGATAGTAAACCGGTGAAGGTTCCTATTCCTGTAGGTGTGAGGTTATCTGCTGAACAGTGTCCCAAGACACAAGAAGAGGAAGAAGACATGTCTCGTGTTCCATATGCAAGTGCAGTCGGTAGCTTGATGTATGCAATGGTCTGTACTAGACCAGACATTGCACATGCAGTGGGAGTATTGAGCAGGATTATGTCAAAACCAGCGAAGGAGCACTGGACAACACTAAAGCGGGTTTTCAGGTATTTCCGTGGCACTAGTGATTATGGTTGGTGCTACCAAGGAAGACCAGGATTGGACAAAGTGTTGGATATCCATGGCTTTGTTGATGCAGACTGGGCTGAGATCTGGATCAGAAAAGATCTACAAGTGGGTATGTGTTTAACCTAATTGGAGGTGCAGTCAGTTGGATGAGTAAGAAACAATCTGTAGTGGCACTATCAACTACAGAGGCAGAATACATGGCAGCCACTCATGCAAGCAAGGAAGAAGTTTGTTGCAGAGATTGTGTTCAAGTATGGGGTTAGTACAGGGAGCTATAAGGATACACTGTGACAGCCAAAGTGCAATTTTATCGGCAAAGAACCCTGCTTATCATTCAAAGACAAAGCACATTGATGTTCAGTATCACTTTGTGAGGGATATGATAGAA
>APFE030530301.1:249818-262142 GCA_000404065.3 Pinus taeda
GATGCATTAACAAAATCTGTGAGCTCTGAGAAGTTCTCTTGGTGTAGAGAGACAATGGGCATTCCTGGTTGGAAAAATGACTAAACTCTCGTGGCCCCCTGTGGAAAGAAAACAACAAGTGAGAGAATGTTGGGTTGTGTTATATTCTTTCCACAACTAGCCCACGTAGTTAACCGGGGGGGGGGGTAGAGGGAGGGTGGAGCCCCCCTTTGTTGCACTAATTGTGTAGCGAGAGGGCATCACAGGGGGTTTGAGGCATACTCGTAACCCCACTTTATGGGGTCCGAGGCAACGCCCCAGAAAATTTTGGTTTTGGACCCTATGTTAGGTTGGGCGGACCCACCTATGGTTTTGTGCATGATTTTCGCACATGTTTTTTTTTTACGCGACAATTTTCGGTCCATGGTATTGGATGCTTTGGCATGTATAAATATGTATTATAACATTGAAAAGAACATAATGAAAAATCAAGCTGGTAGTCCCGATTTTGGGATCCAAGGGAAAATCTCTATGTATATGTGTTTTATGTGTTATGCTCTCGCATTGTTTATTTTCTATGTTTTTAGAATTTGTATGCAGGTAATTTCTGGACAGGGTTAAAACCTACACAAAGTCTCAAGGCTAGAGCACAATCGATGCTACAAATATCAACACATCAAAGAAGAGCGTGAGATTTCCCCTTGGAAAGCTCTGGTGCTAAACAACACCTGTGACTCAGCTGAACAACTTGAGCAACAATGTGTAAAATGACAAATTATCAAAAGTGGTCAATGTTGCCTTCAATCCTCTATCTATAATTGTTGCCTCACCTTTCCTTGTGGGTCCCTCATCCAAATATTTCGACCTCCTTCCCATAAAGTTGATTTTTCCTCCAAGGGATGCGTATTCCTTGAGGGGTGGCCCCCACATTCCACTGAGGTTGAAATTTTTAATTTCTCCTAAGTCCCATGTACCAAAAATGCCTCCGATGCCCAAATTACAAAATTGTGCTATGCTTAGCACTTCCCCGATAAACTTCGTTAATCTTGTTAAATGAAAAATCAAAATTGGAGATATTACAATCCTCCCTGCCAAAAATTGCTTGTCCTCAAGCAATTCCTGAACAAGCATCCTCTCTAACTATTAATCACCACTTTCACTGCAAAATATGCCAAGGTCCCAGATGCGCCACTGAATTGTCCCTGACCTCTACATTGTCTTGTCATTAAGGAATCCCGCAATACCAGGGTCCCAAGCCATCATGTCCAACATGAACCTCCCCTTGCTCCACTCACTATCCACCCAAGTATAAGTTCCAGAAGCCCTCCACATACCATCAATGAGTAGGGAATCACAATAATGTGGCACTATTTACAACTCCTCATGAAGCTGCCATACTGAGTAGTCCGTCTCATACACTCCAAGAGTAAACTCTTGAAGATACCACCCAATCCATGCGGAGATAAAGTCTCACTCACATGAGCTCTTCTAGATACCATCCTGTTGATCAGCCTGCCATGCCAATGAAGTCACCCACACCATCAATGGCTCGCTAAAGCCTAATGGAAGATCTGAATGATCTCCCCCTGTAATAGCCATCTCATCCCTAAAGGTTGTTGAGTTGCGAAGTATTATGATGCTTGGGTCCTCTACTAGTCTCAGAAAGGTGCCATCATGCTGATGTTGCACCACTCTGATTAGGACATGGTTCCCATCGTGCGTGGGTTGTATACTCCTCTCCTAGGACCTAATGGCAAAAAATTTGTGAATGCCAAGCTCATCTGGCCCAGGCATCTCCAAGATGTCAATGCCTACCCATGCACTGCCAATATCGGTCTTGAGCAACAATAGGGTAAATCTGCCTTGCCATACCACATCGTGAAGTTTTTGTTCCTACCTCCAGAAAGTGCACCCCAATATCGCTTGGAGTCTAAACATCTACCTGTAGAAGAGGTCTAGCATCCATTGCACCTCATGCTCAGATAATGCCTCAAACTGTCTCGTTGAAAGTGCGTCATACAACTCCCTCGTAATCACCTCCCCAAGTGTGAGCCGAAGGGTGAAACATATGCTGCCTCGGCAGTAAAACACACCATTCCTAAGCCTATATATGTTGGCCCGTGCCCCCACCAAATGTCTCAACTGGTGAGTATCCCTCCTGCCCATGACACTCTGTGTCTCATCAAACTGCCTAGGGTGAGCCTCCCATGTCCTGCTACTTATACTGAGAGTATCAAAGGGCAGCAACCAAAAGCTCTGCGGTTGTAAGAAATACTGGAGAGTGATGGGTGGGAAGGTCCCCAAGGATAGGATCAAGAATTTGTTGGGATACTGAACAGTAATTCTATGGACGCCCCTCTCTCTGCCTCATATCTGTTGATAACCCAATTGAAGACCTGTCTCCCCTGAACATGTCGTCCCTAGATGCTCAACAACATCCTCATCCATCCAGGGTGAGTTGCTCCCAATGGTACATCTAATGTTCTTTCCCATAAGTCCCCTTGGAGGCAATGCTCCAAGAGCCCATGGTGTTGCACCAAATGCCACTGCATACCACTAAGTATCAAGAATTTGTTGGGATACTGAATAGTAATTCTATGGACGCCCCTCTCTTTGCCTCATATCTGTTGATAACCCAATTGAAGACCTGTCTCCCCTGAACATGTCGTCCCTAGATGCTCAACAACATCCTCATCCATCCAGGGTGAGTTGCTCCCAATGGTACATCTAATGTTCTTTCCCATAAGTCCCCTTGGAGGCAATGCTCCAAGAGCCCATGGTGTCGCACCAAATGCCACTGCATACCACTAAGTATCCTTGTACCCAATGTGATGTGAGTCGCTCCTACTCCATAGCACAATCGGACACACTACGACACACCACAATGCACTTCCATGTCCACCTGCCAAACACTGCTCAATGTTGGATGCTCCTACACATCCTTGGACGTCATTGCCTAAAGCTGTGACAACTCGCTTTGGCTTGCATCCGACTAACATCATTATGTCTGTGGTCACATCACCATATCCTCCGATGAATGGATCTCCATAACTTCGAGTAAGTGGACCTCCCCTCCTGATCCTCCCAAAGAAATCTAACATGTGAATCTCCCTAAGTACCTGTGGGGCTGTCGCTAAGGCGCTGCTCCTCAGTGACCAGTGTGCCCCATACATTCATGGGAAATCCTCCTCTCCATACAAGGAACTATCTGGTGGCCTGCCATTCCACCTCCTCTAACAACCTCCTGCAAAGGTACAACGATCATCGTATGCCCCCATGTTCATTTCAAGTAGCATCGGATGTGCTCAAGTCTCAAAATTTGCAAGGAGACTTAAACACATGCATTCTCCAACACCCATAAATCGTTTTGGGAAATTCCACCCGAAAACAATTTTATTAAAATAATTAATTATTTTTAATGGGTCCCTAAACCTAAACTTAGGAAATTAAAATAATTAATGGGTATTAATCTAAACTATGGGTGAAACTTCTAGAAGAAGATGAAGATTGAGTCCAAATGATTTGAGCCATTGATTAGAATCTAATTTGGGTCGTTGGTTCTCAACTAGAGGATTACAAGAAGGACATCAATGGGCACTTGGAGAACACATCGAGTGAAGATCAAAAGATTGATTTTATGAAGCGGAGCAACTGCCGGAAAGAATTTCAAAGTGATCTTTTATAGTGAGGGGCAGGGATAGTTTCGGTTGGAGATTTCCCCTGATCTAGGAATACTCAGCATAGGAGGCAGAGACAAATCTAGGAGAGGCAATGTAGAGCCAAAAGAGGTTGACACAAGGCCACGCAGAGGCAGCATAGGTTGACGCAAAGCCTTGAGGAAGTTCGAACATTTGCTGGGGGAATCGATATCAGGAGCCGAAAGCTAGGGTGTGAGACCAGGAGATGAAGATCGAAGTTCCTGGGCAAAAAATCGATCAGCAGAAGGGGTGATGTTGTCCCTAGAGGCTCTCATGCTAGGCTGACATAGTGACTGCATAGAGGCAACACAGAGCCAGCTAGGGGGAGTCCATTCAATGGTTGAATCAGCCAGGATTTCCAGTGATAGTGTGAGGTAATCTTACTCATCTCTCTGTCAGTGATATTCTGTGTATTGGATAGCCACCAAGGCATCCAGAGATTGTATTCAGAATTACTACTGCATAATAATAAAACCCTCAGCTGTTGCACCGGTTTTCCCACACTGGGTTTTTCGAGGGCACTTGTCCAAAATAACTGTGTAGATGTGTTGTGTATTTCTTTCTTGCTCAGTTTCTTGTTTCCGCATTTTGTTTAAATGGTGAAGGTTGCAATGTATTAGTTTCAGCGTTTATTGTAGGAAACAGTAAATAATTTTGTTCAGTAATTAACAAATAGAAGAAACATAATCAGTTGCTGCAGTAGAAATTTGGGCATCCAAATTTTCACATGGTATCAGAGTTGCAGGTGAAACAAGAGAACAGTGTCGGAATAGCCCAACATTCAAGGAAGAAGGGAGTTCGAAATTTTGCAGAGGCAACAATTCGAATCCCTAGAGGGATTGCATAGGTAGGCCAAGAGGTAAAGATTATTGTGGTAAATCTCTCTATGAGTGAGTCAACAGAGAGGTAGGATTTCCAGATTGAAATTTGTCAGTGGCAGAGGGAGTAGCGCAGCAGAAGCTTCTGCGAAGAGGGGTTTCTGGTGTGATTCAGTTTTCTACACGCAATTTCGGGGAGAAAGACGTCAGAGAGAAGAAGAGACACTTGAGGGAATTTCTTCCTCAGAGAATTCCTAGCCAAGGAATTCGAATTTTTATTTGCTTAGCAGTAGCAGGAGAGAGGAGGTCATTCGACTTTTTCAATTGCCAGAGATGGCAGCCAGTGGGTTGAGAGATCAGGATCGCTTGGATGGTGCATCTAACTATGTTATCTAGAAGGCAAGGATGTCATGCCTTCTGGATGAACATTTTCTCAAGACCTACGTTGACAGTGTGGTAGTTGTACCCGTGGATCCAAATCCAATCAAAAAGTACAAGGGAGAGATGGCAACAACCAAAAGGATGATCCTTGATGGAGTGAAGGATCATGTAGTCTTTCACATCGTTGGCAAAGGGACTACCAAGGAGATGTGGGATGCCTTGTCGTTGCTGTATTAGGGATCTTCCAAGCAACGAAAGATGTACTTAGAGAAGAAGATGAGGTCCACGCAAATGCAAAAGGGAGAACACATTGGTATGTTCCTTGCAAAGCTTCAAGAGATTCGAGATGAGCTAGCCGCCGTGGGGTCTACACCTCAGTCTTCCCAGATGGTAAGACTAGCCCTCAACTCAGTTTCAGAGGAGTGGAGGATATTTGTCCAGAGCATCCTCGACATGGAGAACTTGTCAGACTGGGAAGGAATGTGGGCAGCTCTTAAGCAAGAGGAGTTGAGGAGAGACTTGGTCAAGTGTAAACTAGAGAACTTATCGGACTGGGAAGGAGTGTCGGCAGCTCTTAAGCAAGAGGAGTTGAGGAGAGACTTGGTCAAGTGTAAACTGGACGGAAGTCAAAGCTCAAGGAGGAGGATGAGAATGCAGTCCTCGCATCTAAGGGGCAGCGGGAGCAGCAAAAGAAGAAGAAGGATGTTTCAAAGATTAAATGCTTCAGATATGGTGAATTTGGTCACTACGCAACACAGTGTCCTCTCAAAAAGAAGGACAAAGATAAGAAGCATGATCCGAAAGTTGCACCTGCGAAAATTGAAGAGTTTTCCATGACAGTTGAGATTCCTCCAGGAGGGAGGTGGGTTGATTTAGAAATGTAGTTCAAAAGAACTGCAGTTGGGTAGAATCCTTGAGGAGTCCACCTCTCAGATCAATACCTTGCTACGGAAGCCCATATTAGAAGTAGCAGGATGGACCAGTGTCAGTTGGTGCAGAGGAGTGCCAGAGTGACACTTGCAACGGCTAGGAGCGCCAGACACTAATCAGCACAGAGCTAGAGTTGATAGCAATGCAGTTGGCACAAAGCAGAGTCAGCAACAATGCAGAGGCTTCAGAGGGTCATTGCAGAGGCTAGCAGCAGTCAAAACTCCAGCAATGAGATGCATCATATTGAACACCAATTCAGTAATTTGGGATGCTTTTCCATTGCTGATGCAATAGCAACAACAGTTGGAGAAGGTTGCAGTGCAGGTGCAGTATTGGCAGTGGCAGTGCCAACAACAGCACAGATGCAAAATTGGGAGGGAGTTGTAGTACAAATGCAGTGCTGACAGTGGCAGGGTCAGCAGCAGTACAAATGCAACATTTGTTCAGTAGTTGGTGGACAAGATCTCAGAAATCAATAAAGCCAAAGGAGATCTTACAGAACAGAGTGATGCTTTAGCAAGGTGCATTGCTAGAGCACATTTTTCGCTAAGAGGGAGTGTTGATTTTTGGTAGCATCGGATGTGCTCTAAGTCTAAAAATTCGTAGGGAGGCTTAGACACATGCACTCTCCAATACTTAGAAATCGATTTGGGAAATTCCACTCGAAAACAGTGTTTATTAAAATAATTAATTATTTTTAATGGGCCCCTAAGTCTAAACTTAGGAAATTAAAATAATTAATGGGTATTAATCTAAACTATGGGTGAAACTTCTAGAAGAAGACGGAGATCGAGTCCAAATGATCTGAGCCATTGATTAGAATCTGATCTGGGCCATTGGTTCTCAACTGGAGGATTATAAGAAAGACATCGATGGGCACTTGGAGAACACATTGAGTGAAGATCAGAAGATCAATTTTCTAGAGCAGATCAGCTGTCAAAAAGAATTTCGAAGTGATCTTTTGTAGTAAGGGGCAAGGATAGTTCCGGTTGGAGATTTCTCCTGATCAGGAAATACTTAGCAAAGGAGGCAGAGAGATATCCAAGAGAGGCAATGTAGAGCCAAAAGAGGTTGACGCAGGGCCACACAAAGGCATTGTAGAGCCTTGAGGAAGTTTGGAAATTTACTGGGGGAATCGATATCAGAAGTAGGAAGCTAGAGTGTGAGACCAAGAGGTGAAGATCGAAGTTCCTGGGCAGCAAATCAATCAGCAGAAGGGGGCCCTTGCCTTGTCATGCTTTGTCTAACCCTTGCCTTGGGCCCCTTTACCCCTACCACCATCCTTGAGGGTAAGCCACAGCCCTGGTTAGGCCTATAAGGCCTTGCCATGGGCCTCTAGCTCCTCTGCTAGCCCTCTTTCAGCCCCCGTGAACCCTCTAGCCTTTGTTGCAAGCCCTTTAGGGCTACCTAACCCTTGTTGTAGGCCTAATTTGACCTCTTTCCCTCTGATGTTGCCTTCTCTCCATCAGTTGCAGCCTTTAAGGCCTCCATCTAACCTCTAACTCTCTGTCGCTACCTCTTTTCTTGGTGCCACGGGCCTCTAAGGCCTCCTCTGCCCTAGCGTAGGCCTATTAGGCCTCTTCCCTTAGTTGTTGTCCTCTCTTGGGATTTTAGACATCTTCTAGCCCTTTGTCATCATTGTCATTATTGTTTCATCGTTAAATTGGATACATATTGTGGATGATAACCTATCTTTGATATATTGGTGACTTGTTATTTGGAGCATCTATCTTGTTTTCATTTGGTACTTGAGCAATTATCTCTTGGTTTCATTCAATTCATCTTTTGAGCATTGTTGAAATTGAGCACTCTATCTTGTGATTAAGATTTTCCTTTTCGTCAATTAAGTACTCCTTGTCGTAAGCAAAGATTAATTGTAACCAAGTACTTAAGATCATAAGAAATCTTAACTCAAAATCACTCAATCGTTTGCATTTGCATTCTAGACTGTCTTGCATTAATCAACTCACCTCCAAGCATAAGCTTGGTTGATAGAAAGATAGGAACACCCTTCATCTTGTAGCTTCTGAAGGATAAACCCTCTCTAGTGGTTAACACGGTGATCTTGCAGCCATCAAAGCCACAGTCTCTGCAGCGCCTGAGGCACCTAGTGATTAGATTTCAAGGGGAGGTATCATTAACCAAGCTTTTGCTTGCTTCGCCTTGACTTCTCTCTACAACCTACTTTAGAGACTAACCTCAAAACAACTAGGGATTAAGGGATTCACCTACTTAAAAATATAATTATAATCAACCAAGATTTTTGCATTTCACCTAGATTGTAGGACTTGCATTTCATCTAGGATAGCTAAGCATCTCATAAGTAGCAATTGTTCATCCGATCATTTGGTATTTAATCAATATAAAGCAAGTAGTTGACTCCATAAGGCATTGATCTCTCATAATAATATAATCTAATCTTTTAACTTGTTAAATCAACTAAGTGGCTAGGTCATTCAGTCGTGTCTTCTGAACTTGTTGGTTGCCAACAAGTTTTACATTCTCATCTTCCATAGGGACTACCCGCCATAGCCTGCTGTTGGGAGACAGCTTGAACGGAGAGGGCAGGGATCAGAGGATAGCCCCCACACTGAGTCATTGTCGCACCGTGCCTGTACAATCTGAATGACAACACATACGATTGTGACACATGAGCGAGGGTACATGATGTCTGGGTTAGGTGGTGGAGACAAAGTAGCGCATCAAAGCTACAGGCGGCTTTCAGGGGCTGCTGCTGCCAGCTGAAGGAAGATACATCGGAAAGAAAGCTCTCCAAAGGGGTACCCCACTTTTGGTGAGCTACAGTGCCAATGCAATACCCCAAAATCATGGGACATATGACTCATTTCCAATGTCACATGTGACAGTTATGGCCATTTAAAATTACAGATTAAATTCTCCGATATTTTAAATTTCACTTAAAAAGGATAAGTGTATAATAAATACTAATCCATAACCCTCATAGGATAGATCAACCCAGTAAGGTATGGGACTAACCTCAACTAAATGCATAAAGGCCAGCCTAACATATGTATGGCAGTAACCTACTTTGGGATAGCTCAGACCTCATTAAACAAGCATTTTCATTTTCCTTTTGAAAATACTATATTATACCAAATAGAGCATATTTGTAAAAGTAAAAGGTTTACCTACCTTATTGCAATCAAGACAGTAATGACATCAGAGTAAGCCCTTGCAGAGACATTCTTGACATCAATAATTAGCATAAACCCTTTAACTTTAGTTTGGCTTTAGTGTGCTAGGAAATAAATATTTATCTTTTCATGAGCCTGTAGTCCTTTCTTCTTTTTCTAATAAAAAAAATTACTGTTTTGTTACTATTATGGTTCCTTTCTATAAAGACACAATATATTGTATCGTGGTTTATGTTGGTTATCTCACGTCAGGTCATATCATTTTAAGTAAAAAATATTATTTCAACTATTTCACTTTTAATGAGTTCATATTGATGAAACGGCTTGTACAGCCAGAAAACAAATCCAAGGATTTACATCTTTGAAAATTGCATTAACCAAGAGAACCCAGCCAACAGGAATATCATGTCAATCAATTGATATGGGTATAATAGCATGCATCTATGCATAGAGAGAGATAGCCACATTCGCTAATAATCCAGACAAAGGCTGGGTATTTCATTTACATCTTCTGCAGGTTCTAACAAGGAATACTATAGAATCTAGATGCTTCAAAGATGTTTTTAATTTTTAGTCCACACACATAAACCCAGAACAATAGGTAAAGAAGCAACCATCTTGCACTAGCAAATTTAGTGTCCAATAAAATGAAATATACAAAAAGACAAAAATATGATTATCAAAATATATATTTGACATAAAAACATGAAAATCAATGCATGAATATGATTGTAAGCAAATTACAGTTTTGCTCGGAGTAATTGTAGAGCTCGAGTTTTGTTCTTCAGCTGAGATCTTTCTTCAGTACAAAATATGCGAATTCCTGTTGGCTTATGGAAAAGGTCTACAGCAGTTTCAACCTTGTTCACATTCTGGCCTACACAGTAAGCCAGTACTATTCAAGATGACAATAAAACCAGCAAATGTATTCACATGAGCATACTTGCCAATTCAGAAAGCCTTTCAAAATATTCCTACCAAAATATTTCTCAATCTGACAATGCCTGTAAACTCTGATGATCAAATCATAGTTCATTTAGAGAACTGTAGTCAAGCAGTAGTATGGGTCCTTAAAATGCAGGAAACTGTAATACAGTTATGCCACATACCTCCAGCTCCACCAGACCGTGCAGTCGAAAGATCTATATCCTTTGGATCTATCACCACTTCAACCTCATCAACCTGCCAAAAATTGTCAACAGACCATTGGAAACTATATCTCTGGATTTTAAAAGGCATTTCTATATAGCAGCCAACCATTTTGTGCACCTTATCATACATCAACAGACATATACTGACCCTGGTAGATGCAATCACAAAGAAAAGATCAAGGAAAATAATATAAGAACTCAGCTCTCATAAATTGTTCATCTGCCGTACTTATTTTCTTAGTTAATTTCATGTGTTTTGAATTGATGAGACAAATAGAGGCTTGAAGGCTCAAATGCTTTTGCCAAGATCAGATGATATATATATATATATAAGAGCTGGAATTATAATTAAAAGCTACACAAAGCTGGTATGGTAATTAACGTTGAAGGCTACGACTGAAAGTCCAACTTGTTAACTCCCAAACCTGCAGTACAAGTGGTAAAGCCTTAAAACACACCTGCAACCTTGAGGGGCTACCCATTGTCTGTTGATTTTTGTTTAGCATCAGGAGGTATTCCCACATACCAAGAGGTCACCTAAGTCGGCCTAGAAGAATTGTGAATATATATATATATATATATATATGGGCATAATGTAGGCTCAAAAAGGACAAGTCAGGCCCACCATGAAAGGGTGTGTCCCTTTGTCAAAATTCAACCCAATTGACTTGTATATATACATAATGTGACACTTTATTTTGATCAATCATCATCACATCATCTCTCTTCTAGAGCAGCAGCATGTGTGACAAAAGAAGGCCGAATTGACTTCACTTTGCTGAGTTGAAGGAGGGTAGGATGACCACATTTGACTGAACTGCAGGAGTTGAGTTTTACCGCAGTTGACTGAACTATAGGAGCTGAATTTGACCGAGCTGCAGGAGTTGCAGCCAACCACAGTTGACAGCAGGAGCAATAGAGCCAAATTTGACTGCAGAGCTGACCACAAGTCTGAGTTTGACCAGACTGGTTTGACCGCAGATTTTGGATAGTTTGACCAACATTGACTTCTGATTATTTTGGGCAGTTTGACCAACATTGACTTGTGATTATTTTTGGCAGTTTGACCAGCCTTGACTTGCTGGAGTTTGACCATATTTGTCTGGTATTTTGACTTGGGTATTGGCACATATTTCTAGAAAATTATTGATTTGTAAACCTTGCCGAAGAATATTTCCTCCTAGAAGAGAAGTTGTTGGGTTTTCTCCCAAGGTTGGGTTTCCTAGGTAAAATTTGCTGTCTCTATCGTGCATGGTTGTCTCTTTATGATCTTTGCTGTTTCCGCTGCATTTACTGTTGATATTTTCTATGTATAATTGCTTAATGATATCAATGACATGAGATAAATTGGTTGATGATCACTAGGTAGTAATTATCATATCAAAAGATTGGTTCCTACTGTGCATCTTGTAGTAAATTCAACATGATTTTAGAGCCTTATTGGAAGTGAAGCAATTGAAGTCAACCTAAGAGATAAGTGTTCAACAGTTTGACTGGGTTGTTAGATCTCTTACCAACTGGTGCCAAGTCTTAGAATGGAAGAAAATGTTACAAATCTTTAGAAGGAAGTTATTCCAGAGCCAGAGGGAGTTTCCGCTCTTTCAGGCACCATAATCAATAGCAATAATGTCTGGTTGGCGGACAGTGGTGCTTCTAGGCACATCATTGGTTTTGGAAATTCTCTTAGATTTCATAGAGAGTGATTCAACAAGGGAAGTAAAACTTGGAGAAAATATCAAGTATGCTGCGAAAGGAGTTGCGACAAGTTCAGTTCAGTTGCATTCAGAAGATTTTATATTAGACTTTAAGCTTCTATGGTAGTTTTTTGGAGTAGTATGATCCAGATTATCCACAATATTATGTTCATTATGTCAACGTTTCGAACCCCAAAGGGGGTCCATCATCAGGACCAAAAATGATAGATTATGAATGATAGTTTCTGAGAGAAGAATCTTCCGACCAGAGTATATATAAACCTTAAAAAATGATAAATTTTTAGTAGAAGACGACCAGTTCAAAGAGTAACCTACATATATGAATTATTTAATTTTAATTATTTTAGTTTTAATTATTTTAATTTTAATTTTATGTCAAATAAATTAATTATTAATTCCTAATATGAATACAACTGATTAAAACTAATGAGATATTGAATAGAATAATTGTAATAAGTTTATTTATATAATGTAATATGATTAGTTTCTAATTTTTA
>APFE030530301.1:270322-344013 GCA_000404065.3 Pinus taeda
CAAAAAACATGCAAAAAATGACTTTCTGCCACATTTTTGACACACAGAAAGCAGTCTTGGGAGATTGCAATTTTGGAGGGGCAAATGACCACCAAATTCAGAAATTTTACTTGGGTTGGAAAGTATACATCCAGACCTTTCCAACAAGCCCACTTTTTCCTCATTTGGACACCTGTAAGTGCCCCAAAAGTGGTCCCAAAGACACGCGACCCGTCAGGCAGAGGTACGCGACCCGTCAAGCAATGTTGACATGTCACTTATTTACCTTTTCTAGAAGATTCATGCATGAAATAGAAAAAATTTAATGAATGGATTGGTTTCCTAGTTTATAGCGGCAAGTTGTTTTGACTACCTAGTTTTTAGTGCTAAGTTTAGAAGTGGTTGAAACAGCTCCTAGAAGGATTAGCTCGACCCCTAGAGGCAAGGAAAGGTGTTAGCTTGCCTATATTATGTATTTTCTTAGTCATTTTGAAAGGTTGGAAGGTTGGACTCTTGAGGGAGAAGCTATCATTGTATTATTTCACTGTATCTCTGCAATTTTTGGCTAAGGAAGACCAGGGTTTTGTAGTCCTTTTTGGGATTCTTGTGGTTACTTGTATTGATGGTGTGTTTCTCTATGTACCTGTAAGTGTGTTATGTGAATCATTTCCTTTCTTTTCCTTCTGCACATTAAGCAAACGAAGTGTTAAAGTAAGAATTCATGACTGTCATGCTTTGCTTTTAAGTTTGTTTAATTTCAATGTTTTCTACTGTTTAAGGAGAATTCAAGGTATTGTTTGCTCTCCTTAACTCCTCACCTGTCATTCCTAATCATCCACCTCAATCAAAGGCATCAATACTGTCTCCTACCTCGCCCCAAAGAACCCCCTGCAGAAACTGTGTCCAATCCCCGCACCCAAAATTGCCATCCCCTCAATTTGCCACCAAAAACCCTAAAAACCCCAAATCAACCCTTTTGATCAGTTTACTAGCCTAAAATCAGTGTTACCCTATTGGTCATCTCATCCATTGGAGATTTTACGAGATAGACCGGAGAGAGCCTTCTCCTGCCCCGTAGGGCTAGCTACGAGGCTAAATGGTTTGATGTTGCCTTGAGGTTTGCCTTTTTCAGCTTGAGGTGAAATTTCAAGCGCTAACAATACCAGTGAAGCCGATGATGCCGGTGATGCCGATGATGCCGGTGATGCCAATGATGATGATGTCGGTGAAGCCGATGATGCTGGTGAAGCCGATGATGCCGATGAAGCCGGTGAAGCCAATGATGTCGATGATGCCAGTGATGCCGATGATGATGTCGGTAAAGCCGATGATGATGATGTCGGTGAAGCCGATGATGCCAGTGATGCCGATAATGATGATGTCGGTGATGCCGGTGATGCCAGTGATGCCGGTGATGCCAATGCCAATTGATGCCAATAATACTGATGCCACTAATGTCGATGATGCTAATGCCGCTAATCTAGGGTTTGCTATTGCTGATGTAAATCAGATTTATGTACTATTTCTCTCTGCTAAATTATTGAAGATAAAAGAAGATTTGATCAAAGGGTTTCCCCATATTGGGGTTTGTCCCTGGCTAGCTGCCACATCTTGTGTCTCTTGTCTTGGCTTGTTTTATGTTAATCGTTTAATGTTCTATCTACACTTTACTTATGTACATGTGATTACTAATCTGTGGATAATAATAAGAAAGATTAGTAAAATTCTCTAAGCATAGAACATACCATAAAATTAACAAGGATCTTAGCCACATACTTAGCTAATTCATAGGTAGGGGAAATAATGGTGTTGACTATTGGTCTAAGAGGGACCCCCTCCTTATGAATTTTTGGTAATCCATAAATTCGAGGTATAACCTCACAGGATGGAATCAGCGCCTTTTTCATTTTATCTTCAAGGTTTGTTCCCATCATAGCATTTTTGACCTGTTTTATAACCCTAGGAATGGGGTTGGAGTTGATTCTTCTATAACTACCACAATTTAAATGCTCATTCATTTTATGAACGTAATCCTCCTTATCTAAAACAACAGTTGCCCCTCCTTTATCAGCCTTAAGTACAACTATCTTATAATTATTACGAAGTGATCTAAGAGCATCCTGCCCCTCTTTATTTAAATTACTCTATGGCCACTTAGATTTCATCATAACAAGGGAACATTCCTGTTTTAATACCTCTTTATCATCCAATGAAAGGCCTTGAGTCCCATTCTCAATGTTACAGATGATGCTTTCAAATGGAATGTTCTTGGGAGAGACTGTGAACCCCAAGCCTTTGCTAAGCGTATTAATTTCTTCAGGAGTGAGCATTAAGGACAAGAGATTAACGACTCTCTTATCAGGAAATAGTTTTGAACCACTTATTTTAGGAACACTGGGATTACTGAGAACAGACCTATCATTACCGCAATTATCACTGCAATATTTACTACCCACGTATTCTTTAGGTTTTGCCCAAAATTGATTATCTACATAGGTCCTATCAGCATTGTCAATCCTATTGGGAATGCTATTGTTATTATTTATGGTAGAACTTTTGTGCTCACCTAACCAATTAATTCCACATCCTATATTAATATTCGAAACGCGTTTCTCACCTTCTACGTTTGTGTTGTCCTTATCCATTTGTGTCCGATTTTCATTGTTCTTATTCTCAAAGTGCGCTATAATACCCACCCCATCCATGCTCGCTATGGCAGCAACGCTGTCATCTACAGTTTCAACACCTATCCTAGCTCGATAACCACCGAAATTTTCATCATTGAGAGTGTTGGAATCAACGTAGGAGCCTCATGTGCTCACCACGTCCACCATGCTCTTGATATTAAGTGGATCTGCTACTGCGTCACCTGTCCATGATGTTGTTTCAATAGACCGTTTTCTATCAACAACGCTATCGTCTACAACTATTTGTCACTAGTCTTGCCTAGTTCACTATCACTGTTGTCAACACATCTCTTATCACCATCATTTCCAACGTGATTACCAACATCGGGATTGCTGGAAACAATGAAGGAGACATTAATAAATGGGTTTCTTTTTTCTTCTATGTCCATTTTATCTTTTGTGTCCATTGTACCCATGTTGTCCATTTTATCTTCTGTGTCCATTGTGCCCACGTTGTATTCTTTGTACCAGGTTTGAAGAAGAACCTACTCTCTATTTCAGAGTTGGAGAATAAAGGCTACAAAGTTGCATTTGTAGATGGACAGATTCTTTAATGGCCTAAAGGCTCGAGCATAGACTTGGTAGGAGTGATTGGTGTTCAAGAGGGAGAACTATACATATTATTAAGACAACCAACCAAGACATTGGTACCTAAGGAGAAGAAGGATATCACAAAGGTCAAATGCTTCATTTGTCATGATTTTGGACATTAAGCCTCCTAGTGTCCTAAGAAGAAAAGGAAGAGAAAGAAGCATGCATCAACAATCAATATTGATGATGATAACAATGAGCATCCACCACAGAAGATGACAAAGGAATCCAAGATTGATGAGATTGCAAATGGACTTCATTGATTTCTGCAAGGAGCGAAGGATCAAAGGGGAGTTGACAATTCCCTACAACCCTTCGCAAATTCTTCCTTAATCAAGAGATAAGTACTTCATATTTTTTCTTTCATTATTACTATTATGTTTATTTTTTAGGTCATCTTATAGTCTTTGTATTTTTTTCTTGGTTATAATTTCTTTTTCCATGGCCTCTTGAGTGGAGTTTTTTATAGACAAAAAAAAAGGGAGAATGCCAGTGCAATGATTCATGCAGTAGACAACAGCAATAAGAAGTACCGAGCAAGGTTTGTGACAAGAGGGTTCTCCCAGAAAAAGGAAGTGGACTACAAGAATGTTTTTGCTCCAGTTGCCAGATGGTAAGATTCTTGGGCTTGAACAAATTGTAAGGACATCCGAGACCGTGCCAAATGACTAGAAGAGCTTCCCGCAGACAATCAAGCGAAGTGGAAGGAGCAACCTTCCAAGAGGATGTCATGAGCTGAGATTGTCAAACTAGATGCTCCACGACAAGAGGTCACTGCGAACACTATGCCTTCTTTGAAGGGACTGTTATCACTCAGAATTTTCCTTAGAAGTTATCAAAAGAAGGAAGAAACGAGGTAACCACAAGCCAATCTTTTAAGTATAGGTTCTAGCCAACCTATGATTCAGAGAGGGCTCTCTCTATATAATTTCGCTTTGTTTCTTATGGGATTTTAGGCTAGTTCTTAGTGTTCCTTGGGGTTTTGGTTTTGATTTGAAGGTTGGGTGGTGGAATTCTTAAAGCATATGGATAGAGCTAGGTCTTCAAGCCATTGGGCTATGGAGTCAACAAATGGATAGCAGAACTAGACCAATTCATTAAAGGGAATGTTCACAGGGCAGGCTAGTAGAGCAAAATGCAAATCTTTAGGCGTAATGGGTGAAGTAATTTCAACCAAGGTGAAAGGGCACTTAAGAATCCTTAGACCGGGATCAGAATGAAGAACAGAGGATAATCATGAGCAAAGGGCAATTAAGAATCCTTTGATATAGATCACAAGAAGCCACATAAACTAAGGAACAATGAAGAATTCCTTAACCTAGATTTGTGAAGAAAACATATAATAATGCATAACAGTCAAAACAGAGTGCATTTAAGCAATTTTTGAAATATCATTCCATGTTATAACATTTAGATTTTAAAGATACATAAAAGATTATGGAAAAAAACTTGAAGAAAAACAACATTGAACATGAGAGAATACTTATTTGTATTTCTTTTTACACAAGAATCCTGTAAAATATCTTATCTTTATTCCTTAATCCAGCAAGCCAATCCAGTCATTGATACAATAGAATGTTTTGGAATCCACCACCCATACTTTGAATTGTGAAGTATTTATACAAAAACTTATTACAAAATATCTCAAAACAACTTGAGATCTATTCTAGGAAATACAAATATCTTCTAGCAAGAAGATAGAGACAACTAATGAACTGTTTCTTGTTGTCCCCTTTATTGTGGTTGTGCTAGCCTTTATGGTTGAAGTATAGCCTTTTATGCTGGCTGATAGTTGTGGCATTTTTATGCTGGAGTCTTCTTTACTTTGATCTTTCATTTGATACTCTTTGACCCTGTTGTGTTGTTTTTACCTGTCTCACTCTGTTGCCTTCACTTTTACTACATAGTAACTTTCAGCTGTTTATTTATCACAGTAAACCTGTCATTATCTCCACCATTCTGCATCTGGTAATTTCACATTTACCATTCTCCTGTAGATTTCATCAACCTCAATATATTTTGCAAAATTTGGCTTGGTGAGAAAAAGATGTTTGATTTCATGTTCCAGGAAGAACAAGTTTTCAAAAGTGTCATACAAGACTTTCCCTATTGGTAATGCCCTTACGGATGAAGAGTTGGTTTGTTCCTTAGCCAATTGTCTGAGTCTGTTGCCATAGTCCAATTGTGTCATGAGTTTATCATTGATGACCATAGGACTGGGGAGACCTTTCTCCCTAAAAATCTGAAATTTAGCCATGAACCTATCAATGGCTACCTGCATATTGTGGCACTTTTCTTCCAAATTAAGCATAAGGTTCCTTTTGGAAAGGACCTTCCTTATTTCCAAAATGGCAATAGTCTTATCTTCTATATTTAGCTCTTGGAGCTCATACTTATTCTTGTTGTTGAGGAAGTGGATGAGTCTATTTGCATCCTCTGGCTTATTTCCCAACTCCTCCTTTACTTTTTGGATAGCTTCTATAGCTCTCTTTACCAGCTTTGTTTGCTCAAAAATAACTTGGATTGATGGCCAAACATCATTGACAGAGTCAATGATATTGGCCCACAACATTTCCTTGGTTTGTCCAAGTGGCTTTTCCAATGTTAAATCCTTCTCTAGGAATTGATTCTCTCACCCATTCTCTGGGCCCTTTGTGTTTCTTCTTTCTGCTTGAGTTGGGAAAATTTGCAATCAGTTTCCAAACTTGCCACCTTTTCCTTCAATCTTTTCATCTCTGTAGCTTAGATAAACATATCTTCCATGGCTTTCACAAGTTCTGTTGCTTTGTCTCCTGATGCACCTGCTGCTGTAGTAGATTCTATTGTTACTGGCAATGTCGTTGCAAGTGGAGCTATAGGTGCCAAAGATGTTGCTAGTGTGGATGGCACTATTGTAGAGATGGTGGGGATAACATTTGTTGAAGAGGTGGCCACATCTGCTTGTTTTAATTGGATCAAAGTATCTAATTCCTTTTCAGTCTCTTTCAGTTGGTCATCAATTTCAAGACTAAGTCCATGAGTTCTTCATGTCCTTGCTAGGCTTCTAAGACCTCTAATGTTTGTGGATGATGCAGCTGGGGTATCTTTAGTTGCTTCTTGAGTGCAGCGATATCATCATTTTTCTTCTTAATTAGCTGCTCTGTGGCTTTTATATCCTTGGGATCGTGTCCCAATTCAATTACTAAATCCTCTAAGGACTTGATCCTTGTATCCTTGGCCTGTGAGGAGGCCTTTTCCAATTGGAATTGTGCTGATATGTTGTTTAAGGAATTTTGTCGCTAATGAGTAGCTATAGCCTTTCCAGTCAAGGTGGAGTATATCATCTCCCCTGTTTGTTTGTGTAGCTCAATCTGGTCTATGGGATGGATGTCCCTTGACAGTACTTCAAAATCTACTTTCTTGAAATCTGAGGCTGTTTTTCGTTGTTGAGTTGTACGCTTGATAAAAGTCATCTGTATTTTCCCCTCTTTGATATCAAAGGTCGACATTAGCCTGGTTTGATTGGTAGGGGTCATCTTCAGGTACTAGGCATAAGTTTGGACCTTAAGCTTCTCATTCCTTGCTTTTATTTCCCTGTACCTTTCCTTGACATCTTGGTCTTTATTAATAGACATTCTAAAGGAAGATACCTCAAGACTAAGTTAACTTTCCAACACCTAAGTTTGTGATGTGGAGGGTGTGCCTTCCGATGGGGTGATGGGCCTGCTCCTGTTTCCTTCTGTGCTGGTGACCTCTACTGTCTCCTCTGTGTATTCCTGTTGACAAACAAGATTCACTCTTTGTCTTTTTGCTTGGCTTGTATATCTGTAAGTCTGTGAAGTGGCCCTCGCTGATGTGGTGGCCTCCTCCCTACTTCATTTTAGGCTCTTCTCCTCATTCAAAGGAGTCTGCACAACTGAGGGGTTACTCATGGTTGT
The DNA here is from genome assembly GCA_000404065.3 of Pinus taeda. NCBI lineage: Eukaryota > Viridiplantae > Streptophyta > Pinopsida > Pinales > Pinaceae > Pinus > Pinus taeda. The sequence goes on from APFE030530301.1 coordinate 277,497, forward strand.
CTCTGGTCTGCTTGATTTCTCTAGCCTGTCTCACTGTTCTGGCACCTGCAGGAAAGAACCCTCATCAAGTTGTTTTTCCAGATTGATTAGAACGTTCTCTATGTCTATTCTGGTGTTGTCTTGATCAACTAGGGTTCCTTCCACCCATCCTGATTGGTTGGCATAGTTTTCAATCTCAGGTATGGGATGGTGAATCAAAAGGTCCTAGCTTGACCTTCTACCTCTTCTTGGTGATGAATTCCAAAGGGTCATATCTCCAAACAAAACTTCTCCGGAACTTCATATTCCGTAGTATTAAATCTGCCTCTTTCCTAGCCTCCCTAGAGTTACATATGAAGGGGCCTAGTTGGTCTTTTATTTTGAAATTCGCCTTCTTCTTGGCATTGACAAAGTTTACCTCATCTACATTGATAATTTGCCTATAGTATTATAATGCAAACAACCTCATAAGGAGGTATCTTGGCAATTTATATGGTGCAAGCATGCAACCATATATCTTGATTTTTGTGTAGTTCTAGTAAAGGTACCAGTCACCCACTTTGGTCTGCTTTGATAGTTGAAGGACTCTCTTTATTTCTAGACTGATTCTTGGAGAAGGGTTTCCAGTCAACATTGTCATAACTGGATGCACAAACAAGTCAATGAAGTCTGAATAAGAGTATGGAGACTGATACTTGTGGATTAATGGGGTCCAAAAATTTCTCTGATTCATAATATAAGAACATATGGTATAAAACTGAAGAGTATTTTAAGACCCTTTCATTCCCCGTTCTTGTGAACTACTCATGCATCCTGTCAGCTATGAATGTGGCGAAGTCATAAATGGTTGCAGAAGGCTATCTTGGGGTATAGATGGACATGAAAGCCAGGATAATTTCATCAATATAGTCACTTGTGGAGTAACCCAAAACACAAGATATGATAGCTACAATACTTCGGCCCCAAGGGGAAAATATAGTTGCTACATATGGAGGGGGGTCTTTAGGGAGGTGCTTCTCTTCTCTAATGAAGGTTTGGAGCAATTGGGCCAATTTTGCAGAGCTGAGTTTGGGATATAAGTCCAACAGATCTCCAATTGAAAGGGCAGTTAGGTTTGGCCCTGGTTGGAGCTGCAGCATTTCATTTATAAACTCAACAATGATGGTGAAAAGGACCTTCTTGTCATAAGACATGATGGTTCTATGACTTGGGACATAACAAGCATGGCACATGTGCACAATATCAGGGAAAATGTGGACTTCGAGAAACTAGTACTTGGGCAAATTTGACTCCCAAAGGCCAATTTCATCAACCTGCTTCAGGAACTTCTTCCTACTTTGGCAATGTATTTTGAACAAGAGCTTTATGACAGTGGTATCTTTTATCTAGAAATCTTTATTAGCTCGGGGAAGGTGGTCCAGGTCTAAATGGAGTGTAGAGATGGGTCTCACATCCATAGCAATTGGGACAGCCATACTCAGTTCTTGTGGATTTGAGTATGGGGGGTAATTTCAAGTTTTTTAGGGCAACGGTGTTTTGCAAGGAGTATGCTTGAGCTCTTGAGTATTTTTAATTAATTTTAACTTAGCTAAAAACACTTAGCAACTGGTTACTTTGAAATTGACAGGGTATTTCGTGAATTCTGGTTTAAATACCTCAAACTAGGGTGAATTGGCTCTGAGCAGGGTGGCTGGCCACTGCAAGTGGTCGAATGGGCTTTATATAGGCTGCAAGGCCGACTGGGTTTTCTAAAGTGTCTTTAGAGAGAAATTGTGTGTGGGTTGATGGCTTCGACATTTGCAGGTGTCGTGCATGTGTACAGAAGCTTGCAGATGACAATTCAACGAAAACAAACAATTTTGGGGCTTTTGGCTTTTATACACAAAAAGTTATTTTTTAGCGAGTGCGAGGTGAATAGTGGTTAATTTGTCGCATAGCGGGAGGGCGGTAAGTGGTTCATTTCGTACCACTTTTGGGCGTTCGGTGGTATTTGGGTAGGGTCGCCCGATTCCACTCATCGAATGATACGTAGCATTGGGGGCCATGGGGAAACCACTTTATCGAGTGGGTAAAGGACGAACGTCGGGTTGGTCCAATATGGATGAGGGTCGTCGGATGAAGAGGGGGACGATCGCACAATGATTGGGTGGAGAAGCTATGCGGAGGCTAGTGGGGGTCCCAGTGGGCACTTAATTATGATGGTATCAGGCTTAAAGTGAGATTAGGCCATCAAGGTAATTAATAGAGGATTAAAGGGGGCTTTATGAACTTGATCATAGATCAACCAGTTAAAGATTTTGGTCAGTTTTAAGGTGAAAATCATAGTTTATAATTAAACTGGGGTGTAGGGTTAATTTGTACATAGGAGTTAAATATATATAGGAAATTGGGTTTTTATCGGGATTTAATATGATAAAGTTAGTAATTAATATGAAAAATGTGCGGAAAAGGAAAAAACACTAAGCAAAATGCTTTTTTGTGAATTACATGTTTTTTACAAATTGACATTAATACTTAGGGTAAAGCATTTTTGTGGGTTTTTGATATGAAAAGTGTTTTATATGAGGGAAAATTGTTTTTCCTCGGCAAAAAGTGTTTGAACCTTAGGAAAAGGAGTATTATTAGGAAAATGAATGAGCTGAAGGGGGAGTGAACTTTTATGAAGGGAATCTAGTACTTGATATCCATAAGTCATTGAGTTGAAGGTTCGGTCCCTCCAAAAGTCAGAAAAATGCTCTGAGCCTCTTTGACTTGAAGGTTTTAAGTACTTTGAACTTTATTATGGGAAATTAGTTAAGTAAAGAGGTGAAATGAATGGGGAAAGTTAATTAATTGATTTTGAAATGCATTTGCATGCTTGATTGTCCATTCATATTTGGAACATATGATGAAAAATGATAAATATGCTTTTTGTCTAATCAATCATCATACTTCTGCAACCTTTCTTCTACTTACCCATCTACTTATCCTACCATTTTTTCTTCACTTTATTAGGGTGCATTTAAGCTAGCAAAACCTTATCAATATTTTCTTTTCTTTACATAGCAAACTACCTAAATCAACCTTATATCATCCAAGGGCTCAGATTAACCAATTGAGCTCCTTTTATTTACTCTACCTATCTAATTATCTGCAAAGATATTCTCTATCTATAAACATGAAATTGAAAACATGAAATAGCCAAGTTTAAACATTTTGACTCATGGATTGTGGCATAAGTAACAAGCTGCACAATCATTTATTAAGCATAAAAACTAAATAGTAGTGGCATTTTGACTTGCACACTTTCCATGGTCTCTTTTGACTTTTGGGGTTCATATATTTCATTTTTTTTGTGACCTATTTTCATTCTTTTTGTCCTTTGATTATTCTTTTAGGACATACCCTCTTTACATTTTTTAATATGGAAAACATTTGCAGAAAGCAGAGGTATGTCCAATATTACAAAGCTTAATCTCAGTCAATCAAAATTATGATTCCTATTGGTATTGGAACCTAACAGGGACCATGTTAGACAATGGAGTATGCTTCAATGACAAAGGAAGTAGCATGGTAGAAGGACTTTCCTACGTGATAAAGGAAATAGTCGTGGCAGAAGGACTTGCTTGTGTGACAAAGGGAGCAACAATGGTAGGAGGATTTGCTTCATTGATAGAAGGAGCAACATGGATTACCACAAGAAGGTTTGCTTTAGTGTCAAAGAGAGTTGGCCTCGAAGTTCGAGATAAAGGATCTTGGCCTGATGCATTTTTTTTTGGGATTAGAGGTGTGGCGGAGACCTAATGAGATCTTCCTTAGACAAGGGAAATATATTGTTCATATTTTGAGGAGATTCGAAATGATGGACTGTAAGACCATGGCTACACCCATGATGTCTGATCTGAAGAAGATGAGTGATTCTACTTCAGATTCAAATTTGGTGGATCCCATGATGTACAAGGAGTTAATTGGATCCTTGATGTACCTGGTTAACACTAGGCTAATATTTTCTTTGCAATAAACACCCTGAGCCAGTGCTTTGCAATAAACACCCTCAGCCAGTATATGGTTGAGCCGACGCAGACACATTAGGTTGCAGCAAAGCATGTGTTGAGGTACCTGTGTGGTACAATTGGATATGGTTTGAGATATGTCTCAGGTGGTGAAGTGAGGACGCAGAGATATAGGAATTCAGATTGGGCAAAGAGTGCAGAGGACAGAAAGAGCACCTTGAGGTGCTGCTTTAGCTTGGGATCAACTATGATATCCTGATTTGGAAAGAAGTAGACTCATCTCACACTTAGTACAACACAGGCTAAGTATATCACAACCAGTGCCGCAAGTCAGGAAGCAGTGTGTCTTCAGAAGCTACTTGTAAGGCTATTTGATTAGGAGCTTGAGCTGACCTTAATATCTTGTGATTATTAAAGTTGTGACAAGCTTTCAGAGAATCCAATTATTCATGTCAATTCAAAGCATATTGAGATCAAATATCACTTCATCCGAGACATGGTGCAAAGAGGAGTAGTGGAGCTCCAATACATATCCATAGATGAGCAAATTACGAACATTCTCACCAAGCCTTTGTCTAAACCAAAGTTTGTATACTTCAAAGACAAGCTTGGTGTGATGCAGAATGCCTCCCTCATTCAGAGGAAGTGTTGATGTCTTTGCAGGATCAAGCAGATCATCTCCTAAGATGTCAAAAGTGTTGAAATTCATTTGGAAACTAGAATTTTGGATCATGATAATTACTTGTGACTATATATGTGTGTTTGTGTGTGTGTGTGTTTGCCATTTAGTATTTACTTCATTCATTTAGGTCATCACGCAATTATACAGTACAAAAGACAACAGACACCAGAGATTAGGATAGAGGCCAGGGAAAAGCCCACAAGGAGCTCGTATACGTCAAAGCAATGTGCTATAGATATCTGAATTTTCTTCAACAGATGTTCGAATTGGTTGCCAAAAGGTGGAGAATAGATGCCAATATATACTTGTTCATTCATGTGAAGGCACACGTCCTTTGGGCAAGCCAGCTTGTCTTTTCAAGGACCGATTTGGCAAATTGGAGGGACGAATGAGGATTTTCAAAAATTCAAATTTGCTTCATTTACAAGGGTCATGAAGAACACGCCCTTTTACATTTTTCTTTTGACCAAAACAAAGCATGAAGAACATGCTAGAAAATAATAATAGTTTTTCTTTTGTTTTTACATAAAGTACAATGATAATTATGAAGAACGACCTTAGTTACATTTTCAAGACTCCCTCTTAACTAGAGAGGTATTCATAATGACTCATAAGGATATCCTCAAGTTGAAGACTTCTATAAGAAAGGATCCAAATTGGTAAGCATCATCATAACCAATGTTGTCAAAATACCAAGGACTTAACAAGTAAGCTCTATCTCTCCACTAGATTAGAGCACAATGTTGGGAGGCATTCAATAAGACACCACACCGCTTCTCTGAGGAACATACTCCACCTAGGTTCAACAAAGTATGTCCTCACAAGACTTTTTCTTACTCCATTGTCACGATATTTGACAGAAGGAAATGCCAATCCTCCAAACCATTCTTATATTAGATCAATGTACTTGACTTATGACTGTTAGTCCTAGTCACAGTACAATTGCCATATCTTTTGCCTCTGCAATGCAATAAAATCTTGTTGAAGCCCCAATCTGTGGTGTATCAATCCAAAATTCATGTCAAATTATGCTTCTAGCTTCCTTTGAAGTCAATATTTCTTCATTTGACTCATGGGTCCTCATTTTTCGAAGTATGAGGCCTTCTTTAATCATGAGGCTCCTTTTCAAAATCCTGGGTAATTCTTCTAATTGAGGCAATCGTCTTAACATGATCCTCTCCCTCTAACTGGGAGAACCTTCTTGCTTCCATGTTGCTATATGATGCATGCTAGATTTTTTACTTCTCTAATGCATACTTCAAATTGCGCTCTCTTTTTGCATTCATATTCTTCCATAATTCAAGAAAGTTCTTGTGTTTAGCTACAATCTTTCATTACTTCTTGGCGCCAAAGACTAGCAACCCTTGCCATTGACTTGGAATCCTCACTAGGAGGCCATTAGAGAAAAAATACAATTAAGCGAAGTAGGCCATTAGAGAAAAAATACAATTAAGCGAAGTATATATAGACAAGAGAACAACAACAATAGTAATCAAAGAGGAGGGTTTATAGAATACTTATCTTTCTGAGGAAAGTCAACTCCCTCTTCATTTATGAATTTCTTGTAATCATCTTTGTTTTCATATCAGCATGATGCCTATTTTGTCATTCTTAAGAGACAGGTCTTTTTCTTTCACCAAAGACGATCAGTCCTAAGGTTTTCTTAGTTCAGGGTTTTGTTGGGTTTACAAACCCTAGATGCCTTAATATCCAAAGTCTTCAAGACCTGTCAACTTTTAAATTGCAAGTTCTAATGTGTTAGTTACAAACCTTAGAAATGCTATTGACAGACCTTTTATACATGAGATGGAGTTCATTAATGTCTTGACCACAAAACTTAGTCTCCATATGCAAAGAAAGTATTTGAACGCTTATGAGAGTGACACTTAACATATTGATTATGTTATGCAACCAGCTCACAAATAGATAGATCAACGACTTTACATAAACCTCCTTTATATTACATAAATGAACAATTCTTGGATGATACAAATTATAGGACCTCCTTGGTATATATATGAGTCTAAGGGGTCACAAAATCAGAGCCTACATAACAATAATAATGTAAGGGCACAACAATAACAATAATGGGCTTCTATGGGGGCACAACAATAACAACATGGAGGATACATGTGCACAACAATAACAACATGGGGGATACATGAGAAAAAAAATAACAATAAGGGGCTACAATAACAATAACAATAAGGGGAATACACTAGTATTATAGGGACATAACATGCCCCTCTCCTTCAAAAATGTGTTGTCCTCGATGCTTGAGTAGTTCTGGATGCTTCTGTATAAAATTCTCATCCTCCCATGTGGAATCTTCAACAGGCAAGTTCTTCCACTTAATGAGATACTCTGAAATTAATCGATTCCGTAGTTGTCGGGTTCTTGTTTACGACGTCCATGACCGCTTTAGGCTCAAATATGATTTTTCCTTCTTCGTCAAGTTCTAACAACACTGTTTGAACTGAGAGCTTGTCACCAATAACCTTCTTTAAGCATTAAACATGGAAAACTGAGTGTAATCAGGAAGATGAAGGCAACTCCAAATTGTATGCCATAGTACCAATCTTTTGCAACACCTTGTAAGGACCACAGTACTTAGGTGATAATTTATTATCCTTCTTAGCTTACTTGAGGGACATTTGTTTGTATGGTTATAGCCATAAAAATACACAGTCACCTACATGAAAACTTCTTTCATTGCGATGTTGATTTGCCTGTTGTTTCATTCGATTTTGCGCCAAAGTGAGGTTATCCTTTAACAGTTGGAGAACTTGTTGTTGATGCTTGATGTGATCTTCCACTGCTTGAACCTTAGAATTTTCTCATAAGATGATGTGATGGATGGTGGATGTATCCATAAAGTGCCATAAATGGAGTCATTTTTGCTGCAGTATAGAAGGAAGTGTTATACCACCATTCAGCTAGAGGTAACCACTTGACCCATTGTGTTTGTTTATCTGATACAAAGCAACGAAGATATCCTTCCAAACATTTGTTCACTATCTCAGTTTTCCCATCAGATTGAGGATGATAAGATGAGCTATGAGCTAATTGAGTACCAAGACAAGAAAATAATTTCGTCCAAAAATTTCCAATGAAAATGGGATCTCTATCAATTAAAATAATCTTTGAGTTTCCATGTACCTTTTGAATTGTTTCCATAAATGCAATAACAACTATACTGGCTTTAAAATCATGAGATAATGCAAAAAATTGTGCATACTTGGTAAGTCTATGAACTACCACCATGATGACACTCTTTCCTTTAGACTTGGGTAAAATTGTGATAAAATCCATTGAGACCTCCTCCCAATGCTGACTTGGAATGGCTAAAGGTTGTAACAGACCCGGGGACTTAATTGTCTCAACTTTATTTTGCTGGCAAACCAAAAATTGTGCCACAAACTCCTAAATATCAGATTCAAGGCCATCCCAAGAAATGCCATCTTGACCCTATGATACCTTTTTTAAAATCCCGAGTGCCCTCTTATGGGGGAGGTATGCAATTCCAAAAGAATCTTTTGCTTGAGTTGGGAATTCTTATAAAGATATAAGCGATCTTTGTACCATAATGAATCATCTTTCCAGCTAACTGTATCAGATGTATTGGGATCTTGCTGCAACTTTTGAATGAGTGTCCACATCTCTTTGTCATTCTTCCATCCATCCCTTGCTTTGGTTATCCAATCAGGTTGGATAATAGAAATGACACAAAGCAATCCTTCCACATCCTAACCCTTTCTTGAGGGAGTGCATTTGCAACAACATTTTGCTTCCCTTTTTTGTAGATGATTTCAAAGTCATAACCCAACATCTTTGTGACCCATTTCTATTTCTCTTCTGAAGATAATCTTTGTTCCAAAAAGTATTTAAGACCATCATGATCTGTTTTTACCTTGAAGTGTCTTCCCATTAGGTAAGGTCACCATTGCTTTAGTGCATGTAGTATTGCCAACATTTCTTTCTCATAAATAGGTTTGTGTAAATACTTTGCTTTGATTGGACGACTTTCAAAAGCAATGGGTCTTCCTTCTTGCATTAAAACAACACCAATTCCATTTCATGGAGCATCACATTCCACAATAAAGTTTTTTGTCAACTCTGGTGTCGCTAAGACTGATGCTTGGCATATTGCCTCTTTAAGATGTTCAAAGGCCTTAGTTGCTTCTAGAGTCTAAGAAAATGCATATTTATTCAGTAATGTTGTTAAGAGGTATTGCCATTCTCCCATAATTCTTAACAAACTTGCGATAATACCCGGTCCAACCCGAGAAATCCTCGAGGATGCTTGATGGTTGTGGCGATTTTCCATTCCTCAATTACTTTAATTTTGTTAGGGTTACCTTAACACCCTCATGAGATACAATATGACCCAAATATTTCACCCCCTGTACTCCAAAAACACATTTGGAGGATTTTTCATATAATTGTTTCTCCTCCAATAGTTTGAGCACCTTGTCAACATGTTGAACATGATACTTCCAAGACTTGTTGTAGATTAGTATATCATCAAAAATTACTAACACAAATTTTCTAAGGGTTTGAAAATGGAATTCATCAAACTTTGAGATGTCAAGGGTGCACTAGTAAGGCTAAAATGCATGACCAAAAATTCATAATGACCCTCATAAGTTCTTAATGTTGTTTTCGGAATGTATTCAGTCTTCATTCTAATTTGATGATATCCTGAATGAAGATCTAGATTGGTGAATTAAATTGCTCCATGTAATTCATCAATGACAGGAATGGGAAATTTATCTTTAATAGTGAGCTTCTTAAGCTCCCTATAATCTGGACCATGATCCATCCTTCTTGTGCACCAATACTACTGGAGCAGAGAAAGAACTTTGACTGGGTTGAATTATACCATCATCTAGAATTTATGCAACCATATGTTCAATTCACTCTTTTTGGTATAGGTATATTTGTAAGGTCTAATGTTTGGAGGAACACTTCTTGGAATTGTGAAAATTTCTAAACTGAAATTCTACTACTGCAGCAACTAACTTATTTCACCTACTTTTTGTTCACAATAAGTTATTTACGAAATCTCTTCAGCAAATATCAAAATAAATTCTACTGAAGTTATCACACAATTACTCAAAGAAACATACATGCACAAAAACCAATCACATTAACACAGTTATTTTTGGACAATTGTCCCCGAAAAACCCAATGTGGGAAAACTGGTGCAACAAATGAGGGCTTTATTAATCTTCAGCAGCAATTGCTTTTACAATGAATGATTTTACAGAGAAACTGAAAGAAAACACCTGAGAATTTCCCTTTTAGGCCTTCTGACACTTTGGAGACCCTGCTCCCACTTCTGCGTCACCCCTGCGTCACTCTATGTGGCCCTGTGTCCCTCTACGCCAACCTGCATAAGCTCTGCGTCTCTCCTTTGGACTGCATCTCTCTCTGTGTGCTCTGCCACTATCCCTGGGTCTCTCCTCTGGACTGCATCTCTCTCTGCGTGATCTCCCACTATCCCTGTGTCTCTCCTCTGGACTGCATCTCTCCCTGCGTGCTCTCCCACTGTCCCTGCATCACCTCCTCGTCATTCACTGCCTATTGCTAATGCCCTCCTCTTCCTCCACCCTGCAACTCTCCCTCTGAAATTGATCTCCTCTACTTGAGAATCGATTTTCCTTGAGATATTAAGTATCTAGCGGTTTGTCTCCAAATGATCCTCAAGTCTTCTCTTATACTTTTTCTGTTGATGAATCAATAGTCAAGATTAAGTCTCTAATCAATGGCTAAGATTAAAACAGACTTGATCCTCGTCTCTTAGAAGCTTCTCACTCTTATCTTTATTAATACCCATTAATATTTTTATTTTCCTAAGCTCAGACTTAGGAACCCATTAAAACTATTAATTATTTTAATAACTCCCCATCTAGGTGGAATTTCGCAAAACAATTTCTGGGTCGTGGAGATCTCATGTGCCTTAGCCTCTCATCCAAATTTCAAGGCTAGATCACATCCCATGCTACCAAAAATCAACACTCCATCTTAGCGAGGAATGTGCTCTAGTAATGCTTCACTATGGAAACATCACATTGATCTTCCGCATCGGTACCTATGTTGATGCTTGCCCTATTGCCTCACATCCCCCGGACTGTTGCCCATGACAATGCCATTGCCACTGCTGCATCTATACTGCAACTCCCTCTCAATATGCTGCATCATGTTGCCCATAGCACTATCACTACTAAATGTTGCACTCCAACTCCTGACACTTATCCATTTTTGCTACTGAAATGGAATCTTTACCATCCCCATCTTCACCCTGAAATAAACAAACTTTATTCTTCCTAGAGCCTTGGTGAGGATGTCTGCAACATGTTCTCCTGTAGGAGTGTACCTCAACTGTACTGCCCCTCGTTGGACACAGTCAGTGACAAAGTGACACCTGATATCAATGTGCTTCGACCGATCATGAAATACTGGATTCTCAGAGAGCTTGATGCAACTCCGATTATCACACATGATCCTGGTCGCTTCCATCCCTTTCCTGAATAGATTCACAAGCAATTTCCTAAGCCATATGGCTTCGCACGAAGCTGTGCTAGCTACCATATATTCTACTTGAGCTGAGATCAGAGCCATGGATTTATGTTTCCTACTGCACTAGGAGGTCATTCCTGATCCACTATTGAAACAACACCTGGTTGTACTTTTCCGATCTACTGAACTTCCAGCCCAATCTACGTCAGTGAACCCACTCACCCTAATGTCATTGCCTCTGGTGTACAATAGTCCATGCTCAATTGTTCCTTGTATATACTTGAGAACATGTTTGGTTGTTGCTTGGTGCGCCCTCTTAGGTTCCACCATGAACTGATTAAGGGTGCTGACAGCGTAACAAATGCTTGGCCTAGCAATGACCAGATACATCAGAGACCCTATAAGCTACCTATACAAGGTGGGATCAATGTCTTTATTTTCTGATGCATCAATCTTCTTCCAGTTGGTGATCATTGGAGTAGCCATAGGTCTATAGTTCTACACCCTGAATCTCTTCAAGATTTTTGTGGCATATCTCCCTTGTCCAATGAAGATCTCACCCTTCTGCTACCAAACTTTCAACCCAAGAAATAACGCATCTATCCCAAATCCTTCATGTCGAATTATGTGGCTAGGTTCTTGTAATCTTTGATGAGCCTTGACGATCCCATCAGGAAGAGATCATCCACATTTAATACTAGGATTAGAGGCTCATTCTCTACGGCCAGGTAGTAGAGATTAAGCTCTGCATCATGCTTAACGAACCCAATCTTCTACAAGTAGCCATCAATTCGACCGTACCATACCCTAAGTGCCTACTTAAGCCCATACAAGGCTTTCTTTAATCTACATACATGAGATTTCTTCTCATGTGTCTCAAAACCTTCTGGTTGTTCAATGTATACTTCCTCTTCTATTACCCCGTTCAAGAATGTCGTCTTAACATCCATCTGATGAATCTCCCACCCCATCTGTGCTACAAGAGATATCACGGTTCTAATATAAGTATACTTGGCTACTGGGGCAAAGATTTCATCGTAGTTTATCCCTTCCTTTTGAGCATACCCCTTAGCCACAAACCTAGCTTTGTATTTCTCCACACTGTCGTCTGGAACATATTTGACGTTGTAGATCCATCTCGAACCTACCACTAATCTATACTGAGGCCTAGGTACCACTTCCCAGACATCGTTGACCATTATAGAGTTGTATTCCTCTACCATAGCATCCACCCATACTTGATGCTGAACGGCCTCCTGAAAACTAGAAGGTTCCCCAACCTAAGCTGCTAAGGCCTGGTATTTGTCTAGTTGTCTTCACTTACTTTTACTATTCCTAGGTGCACCAATGAAGTCTTTTGCATCCCGTAGAATTTGTCGGAGTTCCAACTCGTTCTTCCACTAGTAGTAGGCACATCTATCGGCTCTTCCTCTTCTTGAGATTCCTCCTGATCTAAAGCTTTGTCTTCAAGAGAATTTTTGGTACTAGTTTCCACTGGTTGAACTAGTTTGACCAACGGCTCGTCTTTCAATTGCTCTCGGAAGGCATTTCTTGGGATTTCCTGAAAGCTCTATCCTCCATGAACTTTACATCCTGTCGAACTACTACCTTCCTACTCCTTGGAAGATAGACTCTATATGCCTTAACATTCTCACTATATCCCACAAGATATCCTTTCTCAACAATTTGATCTAATTTCTTTCTCTTCTCTTCGGGTATACGGCAATATGCTAAACTCCCAAATATCTTGAAATGACTGACTTAAGGTGTCTTCCCGGTGAAGACCTTCTCTAGAGTGATTTTGCCCAATGCCCTGTGTGGAGTCCTATTCTGGACATAAACTGTCGTACCGCATGCTTATGCCCATAGGAATTTTGGCATATCTTGATCATACAACATTGCCCTTGCTGCTTCCACAATAGTCCTATTTTTCCTTTCTACTACTCCATTCTGCTCCAAATTGCCGGGAGTTGTCCACTCTCTTTTGATGCCGTCCTTAGCGCAAAAATCGGTGAAGTCCTTGTCAACGTACTCTCCACCATTGTTTGAGCGCAACACTTTTATCTTCTTTCCTGTCAGATTCTCCACTAGAGCTTTGAACTCTTTGAATCAACCGAAAACCTCATCGTTGGTTTTCAGAAAGTAGATCCAAGATTTCCTGGAATGGTCATCGATGAAGGTGGCGAAGTATTCGGCACCACTAGGAGTTTTTGTGGACATTGGTCCACAGATGTCTGAGTCTATCAATCCTAGCATACTCGTAGCCCTATTATTACTTCTTGAAAACGTTGCTTTGGTATACTTGCCCAGAGCGCACCCTCTGCATACATCATCTTGTTCAGTACTTAGTTCTAGAACTCCTAATATTGTTTTCCTGAGAATTCTCAGAGCCCCATGGTGTAAGTGTCCCATCCTCTTGTGCCATAGTTCATTCAAATCTTTGTCTCCATTACTGCCTATCAGTGCCACTGGTGATTCTAGCTGCAACTTGTACAACCTGTTACTTCTAATTCCAATCTAGGCCTTCTTTTTCTAACTCGGGTGTTTGACATATACTTTCTCCTTTATCAACAAAACGTCATAGCCCTTGTTTTGAAGTTGACATACGGAAAGTAAGTTCATCTCCAATCCTGGCACATGCAACACATTGGTTGCTTGAAGTCGCTCTCCTGCTTCGGTTTGAAAAACTATAGCACCTCTTCCTACTGGAGTACACGTTGCCTTATTTCCCATGGTGATCTGAAAATTCATTCTTTCTTCCTCATAATCTGAAAAACATTCGCGGATTCCCGTCATATGCCAAGAAGCTCCACTATCTATATACCAAACCTCCGAGGAGGCAAATCTTGCTAAGCAAGCGACTTCTTATTCCAATCTGGAAGCTAACATAGAATAATCGTAATTTATGTCCCTTGTGCATTCTTTTGGAAATCTATGCGAGTCCCCTTAAGTGGATGCCTCTGCATCATGCTCTTGACCCATAATTGATTTTCCTTTCCTGTTGCCGGATCTATGCGCCGATATCATGTGAAAATTTCTAGACTGAAATTCTACTACTGCAGCAACTAATTTATTTCACCTACTTATTATTCACAATAAGTTATTTACTAAATCCCTTTAGCAAATATTCAAATAAATTCTACTACAGTTTTCACACAATTACCCAGAGAAACATACATGCACAAGAACCAATCACATCAACACAGTTATTTTTGGACAATTATCCCCAGAAAAACCCAATGTGGGAAAACCGATGCAGCAGATGAGGGCTTTATTAATCTTTAGCAGCAATTGCTTTTACATGGAATGATTTTATAAAGAAACTGAAACAAAACACCTGAGACTTTCCCTTTGAGGCCTTCTGACACTTTGGAGACCCTGCTCCCACTTCTGCGTCACTCTGCGTAGCCCTGCATCCCTCTACGCCAACCTGCGTAAGCTCTGCGTCTCTCCTCTAGACTGTGTCTCTCTCTGTGTGCTCTCCCACTATCCCTGCGTCACCTCCTCCTTAGTCACTGCCTGTTGCTAATGCCCTCCTCTTCCTCCACCCTGCAACTCTTCCTCTGAAATCGATCTCCTCTACTTGAGAATCGATTTTCCTTGAGATATTAAGTATCTGTCGGTTTCTCTCCAAATGATCCTCAAGTCTTCTCTTATACTTTTTCTATTGATAAATCAACGGCCAAGATTAAGTCTCTAATCAACGGCTAAGATTAAAACAGACTTGATCCTCGTCTCTTAGAAACTTCTCACCCTTATCTTTATTAATACCCATTAATATTTTTATTTTCCTAAGTTTAGACTCAGGAACCCATTAAAAATATTAATTATTTTAATAACTCCTCATCCAGGTGAAATTTCTCAAAGCGATTTCTGGGTCTTGGAGATCTCATGTGCCTTAGCCTCTCCTCCAAATTTCAAGTCTAGAGCACATCGGATGCTACCAAAAATCAACAGGAATCAAATGAATAGCATGATCATGATCACAAATAGGTGGGAGGCCTTTGGGAGTCTCAAATACCTAGGAATTATTGAAATTCCTAAGTCTATCCGTTAGAAATTTAATCTGTATTCTTCTAATTTATTTCTTCTACTTGTTAATTACAAACAAGTTATTTAAAACATATAAATAATGAAATAAACACAATACAGTCTCAACCAGCTACAGATCAACAGCTGAAAGTAAACAAACACACACGTGACACCATTATTTTTGGACAACTCGTCCTTGGAAAAACCCAATGCGGGAAAACCGGTGCAACAATTATGAAGGTTTTTTATTATGCAGTATATCCTTGAGTACAACTGGGTTCCAAACTGGCTCCCTTGACAGAGAAAAATAACTAGCAATAATACCTCTCTATTCGGAAGCAAGTATTCAAAAAACCTACCCCACGAAACCCTCTCTAGCAACACTGAAGCATTGTGTCAGCCCTCCTAGCCTTTGTGTTAGCCTTTTGAGGCACTGCACAGCCTCTGGGACCCTCTACGTCACTCCTGCCGCCCTCTGCGTGGCCTACTCTGACTTTTGTGTCTGCCTCTGCATTGGTCCCTCAGCACTATCTCTGCCTCTCTGTCTAGTACTCACAGCCCCTCGCTGCTGATCACTGATTCGACTTTACTTAGCGAATCCCGCTCTAGTAAATTGAATGACTGATTACTTTGGTGTGTTCTCCAACTAACCATCTAGCCTCCTCTTATGCTTTTCCTGTTGGTCCTTCAATGGCCGAGATTAAATCTATCATCAACGGTCAAGATTAGATTTGGCTTGATCTTTATGCTTTGGAACACTCTAACCCAGTTTTATATTAATACCCATTAATATTTTATTTTTCCTAAGTTTAGACTTAGGAACTCCATCAAAAATATTAATTATTTTAATATCTCCCAAACCGGTTAGAATCTGCCCAAACCATTTCTAGGTCTTGGAGATCTCGTGCTTTAGCCTCACCACCAATTGTCATGGCTAGGGCACATCCGATGCTACCCAAAATCAACAAGACTGATTGTCCAAGACGTTTTGGAGATCTAGAGAAATAGATGATTTTGATGTTTGAACCTCTAGTGAGCCTAATTGTGCAATTACACCCCATTGTTCTTTCTTCAGCAGTTTTGTCATGCCATTAGAGATGATTATCTTTCTTGGTTTCCCTGTGATACCCCTTAGTCCAACTTCCTTTCTTTCCCAGAAAAATTTCAAGAAAAGCTCTTGAAAATTAAAAGCTATTGTCCCCAAAGATTGTAACAATTAGACTCCTGGTACAACATCAACACCACCCATTGGAATGGAAAGCATTGGACTATTCAATACAAATTCCACCATGGTTAGCTTGATATTATGGTACTTTCCAGAGCAATTTATAGTTCCTCCATTTGCAACCATCACTTGACACTCTAGAGCTAGATAAAGGAAGCAATTCAATTCCTTGGTTATCTTAAAATGAATAAAATTATGGGCACTACTTGAATCAATCAGCACTATTACCTTTTCCTTCTTGAGATATCCTTCTATTTTGAGAGTTTGAGGAGTGGTAATTCTGCCAATGCATTACAAGGTATGGTCGGATTCATTTGTTCTTTCTCTAGGGTTGGTTCCTGTGAAAATTCCTACACCAGGAACCCCTACTGAAACAAAATTGAATTTAATTCACCTACTTGATTTTAATATACATTACCAAGTTATTTTCTGAACAATACTAAAGTAAATTACTTCTGCAGCCTACACCAATTTAATTTGATTACATGAAAAAGGAAACTGAACAAAGATCAAGATACATAGGGCACTATTATTTTTAGACAAAATCGTCCCTAAAAAAACCCAATGCAGGAAAACCATTGCAATAGCTCTGAGGGTTTTCTATTATTAAGCAGTAGTTCTGAATACAATGTTGGATGCCCTCCCGGCAATCCAGTGACAGAGAATAAATATAATGGCAAAAAACTAAGTGTGATTACTTCACTTCACCAGGCATTTTTTAGCTAATCCGGCAGCAAAACTGGCTAACCCCGGCTATCTCTGCGCTCTCTTCTGCCTCTTGGAAGTTCTACATCACCCTCTCTCAGTTGTTCCGGCAGTTTCCGGCGTTCTACATAAGGGCAACCTCACTTCTGCGTTGGCCCTTCTAGCTCTGTGTCGGGCCTGCGTGGGCCCGGACTGGCCCACAATCAGTGCTTCTAGATATTGCGCTGCCTTCACTAGTGGCTCTCCGCCTCTCTATCCAGTATTCCTGAACTATCACTACCCCTCTGCCGCGGAATGATCACTCAGTTCGAATTTCTCAGCTTCGTAGCCCCAGAAATCAAACTCCGGATCAATTCGTTATCTCTGTGTGATTTTCTAAATGAACCCCAAGCTTCTTTCTTATACGTTTCTCATTAAGACTTCAACGACCGAGATTAAGTCTCTAATCAATGACTAAGATTAAAACTTGACTTGATCCACTTTCTAGATCATTCTCACCCATATTTTGATTAATGCCCATTAGTACTTTAATTTTCCTAAGTTTAGACTTAAGAACCCCATTAAAAATATTAATTATTCTAATGAAATGCAATTTGGGTGGAATTTCACCAAACGGTTTCTAGGTTCTTTAGAACTCATGTGCCAGGCTAGACCACATCCGATGCTATTGACTCATCAATCACTCCTCTAATCGTTGGCTAAATCACTAGGCATCGTACCATCATTAACTCTATCACATCCCAAAAACTAACACTCCCTCTTAGCAAGGAATGTGCTCTACCAACAATGTCCAACTACATGTTTCTCTGTCTCTGAAGCATCTCCTTTTCGCACTGTTGTTGCCACCAACACTGTGCTACTACTGCCAATGTACTATTGGCCATGACACTAATGCATCTGTACTACAACTCCCTCTCAAATGTTGCATTTGCTATGCTGCTAGCACTGCCACTGCTAACATTGCATTCATACTGCAACTTAGTTGTTGAGAGAAGCAACTGAAAAACACCCAAAATTACTGAACTAACTGTGTTCAGCATAATACCATGTGAATGTTGGAATCTGAGTGCTACTCGTCTCTAACCATCTAAATCTTCTGCAATGCTGCTAAATTTTGCACTGTGCCATCTGCACTCCTACCAACCTTGCTCTGCGTTGATCAGTCTCTGGTCTCCAGCTACTGCATCTGCCTCTCCAAACAATCCACTGCATCATCTGACACTAAGTCCATCTTCCTACTGCTGAATCTCGGGCTCCCATAGCAAGGAATTGATCCAAGAGGTGGACTCCTCAAGGATCCTACCCACATGTAGTCCTCCCGACTATAGGTCAATATCGCCCCATTTCCCTACTGGAGATGCGTGGGCACTCATGGCAAAATCATCTTCGTCAATTTTTGCTAGAGCAACCTTAGAATCATGTTTCTCATTGTTATCCTTCTGCTTCAAAGGACACCAGGATGCAAAGTGACCCATCTCGCCACATCTGAAACATTTCACCTTCGAAATGTCCTTCTTCCGCTTCTGCTTTTGATGTCCCTTTTATGCTAGAGCCGCATTCTCCTCCTCCTCCTTGGTCTTCATGCCACTCCCACTGCTTCCATTGAGGTTGACCTTAACCAGATCCCTCCTTAATTCTTCCTATTGAAGGGTTGCCCACATCTCCTCCCATGAGGGTAGTCTTTCCCTACCCAATATACTTTGGACGAAGACTTGCCATTCATCCGAGACTCCATTCGGGGTCGTCCTTGCCATTGCAATAGACTAAGGAGTAGACCCCACTGTAACAAGTTGGTCTCTAGTGTCTTAAAGACGTTGAAGATAGGAGTTAACCCCTTCTCCCTTTTGCATCAATGTTCGTTGCAACTTTTGTTCTAAGTACATCTTTCGTTGTTCAGAAGAGCCTTCATACAGTGAAGACAAAGCTTCGCACATTTCTCAAGTTGTATCTTTCCCCAGCAAGTGTCAGACCACATGATCTCAAACTCCATCAAGTATGAACCTTTTCACCTTCCCCTACTCGGCCTTGTACTTCTTCTTCTGATCATTGTCCACGAGATTAGCCACAACACTCTTGACGTAAGTTTCGAGATCGTACTCCTCCAGAACAACTAAGGTTCTGGTCTTCCATATAACATAGTTGGAAGCTCCTTCCAACCTATCCTAATCTTTGAGCCCATGTGATGCCATCTCACCCAAACTATCGAATTGACTCCTCTAGTCACTGCACACCACTGGTCTGCTGCCTGGCAAGTGAAAAATTCAAACTTGGTGAGAAAAGTCCTCTAAGGAGAAAATCCCCTTTCTATGTGTCTTCGCTCTTTTCCAGCGAATTTCTGCCTCGACAAAAATTGCGCCCTTCAAGTATTGCGCTAAGGTTGTGTGTCACTCCCTCTGCCTCTGCAAAATCACGAATCAGTCAACTCCCTCAGAGAGAGACTTCTTCGACTTCTCTGCTTTCCTGGCAAGGACTGCGTAATCCCTTCAAGGGGATTCGAATTGCTGTCAAATGCAGCTATTGGCCTCTCTGTTCAATGCTAGATCTGCTCTTCCTGTTTCAAAATCAATGCTCTGATACTATCTGAAAATTCCTGCACTCAAGTAACCCCTACTGCAGGAACATTGAATTTACTTCACCATCTTGATTTTAATATACATTATCAAGTTATTTTTCTGAATAATACTGAAGTAAATTACTTCTACAGCCTACACCAATTTAATTTGATTACATGAAACACAAAACTTAGCAAAGAACAAGATACATAGGACACCGTTACTTTTGGACAAAATAGTCCCCACAAAACCCAATGCGGGAAAATCGGTGCAGCAACTCTAAGGGTTTTCTATTATTAAGCAATATTTATGAATACAATGTTGGATGCCCTCTCGGCAATCCAGTAATAGAGAAAAAATATAATGGAGGACACTGAGTGAGATTACCTCACTTCACCCGGCAATTTCCGGCTGATTTGGCAACAAAAGTGGCTAACCGCAGTTATCTTTGTGTTGGCCCTGCATAGGACCTGCGTCAACCTCACAGGCTCTATGTCAGCTTTGCACTGTCTCTTCTGCCCCCTGGAACTTTTGCGTCAACCTCTCCTGAATGTTCCGGCAGCTCCGTAGTAGTTTCTGGCTTTCTACGTGAAGGTAGCCTCACTTCTACGTTGGCCCTTCTGGCTCTGTGTCAGACCTGCGTGGGCCCAAACTAGCCCATGGTCAGTCCTTCTAGATGCTACACTGCCTTCATTAGTGCCTCTCTGCCTCTCTGTTAGTATTCTCGAACTATCCTTGCCCCTCTGCTGCTGAATGATCACTCAGTTCGAATTTCTCGGCGACCTAGCCCTAGAAATCGAACTCCAGATCAATTCGTTCTCTCCATGTGTTTTTCTAAATGAACCACAAGCCTCCTTATACTTTTCTCGTTGAGACTTCAACGGTCGAGATTAAGTCTCTAATCAATGGCTAAGATTCAAACTTGACTTGATCCGCTTTCTAGATCATTCTCACCCATATTTTGATTAATACCCATTAATACTTTAATTTTCCTAATTTAGACTTAAGAACCCCATTAAAAATATTAATTATTTTAATAAAATACAATTTTGGTGGAATTTCACCAAACGGTTTCTGGGTTCTTTAGAACTCATGTGTCTTAGCCTCTCCACCAATTTTCATGGCTAGAGCACATCTGATGCTACCAAAAACTAACACTTACTCTTAGCTAGGAATGTGCTCTACCAACAATGTCCAACTGCATGTTGCTCTATCTATGAAGCATCTCCTTTCCACACTGTTGCTGCTACCAACACTATGCTACTGCTGCTACTATACTGCTACCCATGACACTGCCACTGCCACTGTTGCATCTGCACTACAACTCTCTCTCAAATGCTACATTTTATTATGCCAATAGCACTGCCACTGCTAACACTGCATTCGTACTGCAACTTAGTTGCTGAGAGAAACAACTAAAAAACACCCAAAATTACTGAACTAAATGTGTTCAACATAATACCATGTGAATGTTGGAATTTGACAACTACTAGTCTTTGACCCGCTGAATCTTCTACGTTGTTGTTGACTTCTGCACTACTGCCAACCTTGTTATGCGCTGATCAATGTCTGGTCTCAGGCTACCGCATTTGTCTCTCCAAACAATCCATTGAATCATCTAACACTAAGTCCATCTTTCTGTTGTTGAATCTCAGGCTACAGTAGCAAGGAATTGATCCAAGAGGTTGACTCCTCAAGGGTCCTGCCCACATGTAGTCCTCCCAACTATAGCTCAATATCGCCCCATTTTCCTCCTAGAGATGCGTGGGCACTCATGGCAAACTCATCTTCGTCAAGTTTTGTTCGAGCAACCTTAGGATCATGTTTCTCATCCTTATCCTTTTGCATCAAAGGACACCGGGATGCAAAGTGACCCATCTCGCCACATCTAAAACATTTCACCTTCGAAATGTCCTTCTTCCGCTTCTGCTTCTGCTTTCTCTTTGATGCTAGAGTAGCGTTCTCCTCCTCCTCCTCGGTCTTCGTGTCACTCCCACTGTTGCCATTGAGTTTGACCTTAACCAGAACCCTCCTTAACTCTTCCTATTGAAGGGTTGCCCACATCTTCTCCCATGAAAGTAGTCTTTCCCTGCCCAATATACTTTGGACGAAGACTTGCCATTCATCTGAGACTCTATTCAGGGTCGTCCTTACCATTGCAGTAGACTGAGGAGTAGACCCCACTACAAGAAGTTGGTCTCTAGTGTCTTAAAGATGTTGAAGATAGGAGTTAACCCCCTGTCCCTTTTGCATCAATGTTCACTGCAACTTTTGTTCTAGGTACATCTTTTGTTGTTCGGAAGAGCCTTCATAGACTGAAGACAAAGCTTCCCACATTTATCGGACTGTATCTTTGCCCTGCAAGTGTGAGACCACATGATCTCGAACTCCATCGAGTATGGACATCTTTGCCTTACCCTGCTCGGCCTTGTACTTCTTCTTCTGATCATTGTCCATAGGAACAGCCACAACAGTCTTGAAGTAAGCTTCAAGATCGTACTCCTCCAAACAGCTAAGCTTCTACTCTTCGATATCACATAGTTGGAAGTTTCTTCCAACCTGTCCTGATCTCTAAGTCCATTTGATACCATCTCACCCAAACTATCGAATTGACTCCTCTAGTCACTACACACCACTGGTCTACTCCCTGGCAAGTGAAAAATCTAAATTTTTTGCGAGAAAAGTCCTTTGAGGAGAAGATTCCCCTTTTATGTGTCTTTGCTCTTTTCCGACAGATTTCTGCCCCAATAGAAATTGCGCCCTTCAAGCATTATGCTGAGACTCTACATCACTCCCTCTGTGTCTGTAAACTCACGAACCAGAAATCGTACCTCTTTGTCGACTCTCTCAGAGAGAGATTTCCTCGGATTCTCTACTGTCCCGGCAAGGACTACGCAATCCCTTCAAGGGGATTCAAATTGTTGTCAAATGCAGCTATTGGCCTCTTTGCTCAGCGTTGGATCTTGTCTTCCTGTTTCATAATCAATGCTATGATACCATGTGAAAATTCTTGCACTCAAGGAACCCCTACTGCAACAAAACTAAATTTAGTTCACCTACTTGATTTTAATATACATTATCAAGTTATTTTATGAATAATATTGAAGTAAATTACTTCTGCAGCCTACACCAATTTAATTTGATTACATGAAAAAAAAACTAGGCAAAGAACAAGATACATAGGACACCGTTATTTTTGGACAAAATAGTCCCCGGAAAAACCAGTGCAAGAAAATCAGTGTTGTATTTCTCAGGGTTTTCTATTATTAAGCAGTAATTTTGAATACAATGTTCAATGCCCTCCCAACAATCCAGTGACAGAGAAAAAATATAATGGCGGAAAACTGAGTGAGATTATCTCACTTCACCTAGCAGTTTTCAATTGATCCGGCAACAAAACTGGCCAACCCCAACTATCTCTATGTTGGCCCTGCGTAGGCCCTGTGTTAGCCTTACAGGATCTGCGTCAACTCTACGCTTTCTATTCTGCCTCCTAGAACATCTATGTCAACTCTCCCGGCTATTCCGGCAGCTCCCCCGTAGTTTCCAGCTTTCTGCATGAGGGCAGCTTGTGCTTTGCGCTGGCCCTTCTGGCTTTGCATCAAGCATGCGTGGACCCAAACTGGCCTAGGTTCAATCCTTCTAGATGTTGCACTGCCTCCACTAGTGGCTCTCCACCTGTCTGTCCAGTATTCTCGAACTATCTCTACCCCTCTGCTGCAGAATGATCACTCAACTCGAATTTCTCAGCGTCCTAGCCCCAGAAATCGAACTCCAGATCAATTCATTCTCTCTGTGTGTTTTTTTAAATGAACCCCAAGCCTCCTTATACTTTTCTCGTTGAGACTTCAACGGCTGAGATTAAATCTCTAATCAACGGCTAAGATTAAAACTTAACTTGATCTGCTTTCTAGATCATTCTCACCCATATTTTGATTAATACCCATTAATACTTTAATTTTCCTAATTTTCGACTTAAGAACCCCATTAAAAATATTAATTATTTTAATAAAATACAATCTGGGTGGAATTTCATCAAACAATTTTTGGGTTCTTTAAAACTCGTGTCTTAGCCTCTCCACCAATTTTCATGGCTAGAGCACATTTGATGCTACCAAAAACTAACAGTTCTTGGTGTATATCCTCCTCTTTTGATGTTTCTTGTTCATTTTCTTCCTCTTCTTTTGATGTTTCTTGTTCCTTTTCTTCGTCCTCTTAACAATCTATGTAGAATAATTTCTTCTCAGCACACTTATGACCTTTAGCATATTCGCTATCACAACTCTAACAAAGCCCTTTTGCTATTTTTTCCTCCAATTGTTGTGGCGTCAATCTTGTACGTTGCGGAAGGCTAGGAGCAACAACACTTCCATCTTTATAGTTGTGAGCGATAGACTTCCTTGTTGCCATGATTTTGGCATTCAACTTTTTTTGCCACCCTGAATGCTTTCTCTAATGAATCAGGTTCCCAAAGGCGAACCTCATGTTGACTATTATCCTTCAAAGTCCCTATGAAGACATCAATCCTATGCTCCTCTGGAATATCAGTTACCTTGATATTCAATTTTTGGAAGTCCTCAATGTGCTCTGCCATTGAACCCTTTTTTTTGAGCTTTATCAGTTGGCTAAAGAAGGTGTTTCTCTTTGTATCCTCATACTGTGCTATCATTTCCTCCGTAAAAATTGACCAAGTGACAAGTGGTTTACGAAAACAAAGTCATCGATACCATACAAATTAATTGTGTTCTAAATATAAAGATGCAATGTGTATCTTTTGTGTGTGTTGCACAACATGGAGATCAAAATATTGCTCCATATGTAGTATCCATATTACCAGATTCTTGCCATCAAACTTCCTCATATCTATCTTTGGAATGCGATGGTTCTTAGATCCCAAATTGGAGTGTCTAAAATCATAATTCATATTCCTTTTGTCCTCATCATGACTTTCATGGATTACCTTGTCACCACTGGGAAGCCTTTCTTGCAACAACTTTGTCAATCCTTCCAACTTGACCTTCATCACATCCATGTCTACTTTAAAAACCTCCATGTTGCTTTTTATTTTTGCTTCTAAACCATCCATCTTAAATTCCAATTCATTTTTTGTTACTTTTTGCAAAAGCGAAATTTGTTGCACTTGGTCTTGTAATTTTGATATATCATGTTGCATTTCTTCCTCTTCTACATGCATCATAGAAGAGCTTTCTGGTTGCTTACCAAGTGTATCCATTTTTTTGTTTTGAGGCATTTTGAAATCAAACAATGATATCTATGCTTCACTATGCCCTTGGAATTACTTCAAACTGATTTTTCAAAAAAAAGTTATGCGAAATTTTAAAAAATACACACATTTTTCTTGCTTTTTAGGAGCTTGATATTGAAGTTGTTGTATCTCTGTAGTTTCAGATCTCTAATGTTTGAAATTTTGTCCTATGGTAGCCCTCTGAGTCTTCTTTCTAACCCCACAAGTCAGACCGAGATTGGATTCTTCAAGAAAGAGTTATGCCCAATCTCCCATGATGACAAGATTATAGATTAGTTCAGTAGAGCGAACTTGTAATTAGTGTCACGTGTCATTGTTTCGACTTTCGGTCCTTCAAATGATACACAAAAAACTACAGTCTACGCAATTTCAGTTAGTTTTTACGAAATTCAAATTCGATGCTCAGAGAGAAAGTTATGACAATTTTCCCTAGGTCACCTGTTTGAGATGGAATTTTGGAGCCTGCAAAAACCCTAACTTCCTTGGATAATATCTTCAAAAAATATAGTGAACCAAGATCTGAAATTCATACACAAAGTTCACCAATATTTTGGCTCCACGTGGTTTGAATTTAAGCTTCTGAAGCCTCATAGCAAAAAAGTTATAGCAAAAATGCCAAGATGACCTGTTTGAAGAAGCAAAACCCTAGAATCCAAAGCTCTGATACCAAATGTTGTGCAACCAATTCACAAATAGATAGATCAATGACCTAAAAATTATCCTCTTCGAGGGGCAAAACCTCTTTTACATTACATAAATGAACAATGTGTGGATGATACAAATGATAAGCCTTCGTTGGTATATATATGAGTCTAAAGGATCACAATATACTCAAAGCCTACATAACAATAATAATGTAAGGGCACAACAATAACAATAACAATAAGGGGAATGCACGAGTATTATTGGGACATAACAGATTATGTCTTTGTTCTCAAAGGAGGTCACGACTTCTTATACAATATGTAGCTTACACTTCATGATATTTCCTAAATGTGATCTCTTCATATTTTAGAGATTTAGCATTCCATGCAAAATGATTGACATACACTTCTAAGGTTACAAATCTCTGAGTTCAACATTTGCAAGAGAAATTTAGATCTATGCCTAGCTTTATGCGATATGAAAAATAAAGGATTATACACACCTCTTTCAACCTTACTTGTCCAGCCTTACAGTACTTTTGTTAGAGATCAACTACAGAAGCTCAACTCTTTTCAAAGACATGGTCCTCTTTGTATCATCATGTAACTCCAATCTTTGGATCATAGGAGGAATATCGGACAACTTCAATTAGAGGATCAACATTTAAATGCTATTACAAACGTAGATCTCTAATGAATTCTTTTACCACAGTGTCTTGCAATAGTATTAAGACTTTCAAAGGGGCTTGTACAGTTGAATGGTGTTGTCAATGATGCAAATGTCAGTGATTGAACTCTCTTAATATTCATCATCAACTAGAAGCTCCATTGGTCAAAGCCCTTGGAAAACCCTAGAAGCCCCACACTGGTTGAAGCATTTGGGGATGAAGATCAAGGATCTTAGGCTCGAGAGCATTGTCATTAGATTCTTCTCGTCATGTTGATTCTGTTGATATGCGGAGCACTTCGTGGGCCCTCACAGTTTGAGAGATATGCTTAGTCAAAGATGATGCACCCATTTGTTGGTGAAGGTTCCCAAAGTCAAAACACATTTGTTGATCAAGGTTCCCAAAATATGATGATGTGGCGGGTGCATATTAGTTGACAAAATCATAAAGCCAAAAGGATATTTTCTTAAAGAATTGAATTAGACATTTTATATGGGTTTCAAAATAAAAAAGAAAAAGAGGAGCTTCCTCCAAGTCAGTCCAAAGTTAAATAAGGGAATTCAAATTTCATTTTGAATTACATTCCCTCCAAAATCCCTCATGTCGACTAGCTCTCATAAGAGGTCTCTACAAGCTATATAAAGGCATTTGCTTATCTTTCAAATGCATGATTTTAAGTGCAAATCTTGGGATACATCTGCGGCATAGCGGAGTTCTTGAAATTCTTTTAAGAAGTCAAAGACTGGCTTGGGTTGTGTCCTTTTTGGTATATGATTTGATTCTTGGGATGGGATTCATTCGGATCTAATTGATGTTTGCAAGAAGTTTGGTCCCCTATTCAAGATTGGCTCTGAAATTTGACTCTTGCACAACATCTTGGCTAGTGATGATAATATCGGCAATATATCGCCGAATATCGGAAATATCATGATATTTTCGATGAGCCAAAATATGGCCGAGAAAATATCATGATATTTTGGCTCGCCAAAATATCGCCGAGAAAATATCATGATATTTGGGCTCCCAAAAATATTGCGACATTTCCGAGATATCGTCGATTTCTCAGCAAAATATCGCGCGACGATATAAAATGTCGCTGGGCTAGCTAGGCCATGGCTAGAAAAGGGAAATTTGCCTTTTTTTCCTCATTTCAGTTTTTGAGTGTTGGAGAAGGAAGGGGAAGAGCTTTGTGGTGGTTGTCAAGGAGGGATTGAGGATCAAACAGCCATTATCACCACCAGCTAAGAATTTTTTGTGGATCAAAGATTGAAGAACATTAAGACAAACTTCATTTCTTCCATTAACAGGTATGTTCTTAAAAACCCCTATGTTAATGATTTTTCATAGATTTAGGGTTATGCTTGCTTGCCTCTTTGCCTACCAACATTTTTTTCTTTGTTTTTTTTCCATTTGCTATGATTTTCACGCCCATGAGCCAATGCAATGGTTTTCTCCATACTTGGACAGCAAGCTTCAATGTTTTTTCAACTTTCTTACACACCCTCTTATTGCCATTTTTCATTCACATTGCAAATAAAGTAGTAATTTTTTTTAAATGAGGTGGTTATTACTTATTAATTTTTGTGTTGGGGGGTTTAATGCCAATTTTTTGTTTTTTTGTGCCTTAGGTTTGAATTAGTTCACTACAAATATGCCAAAAGCCTTGGACCCAATTTGGGAGTATGGGGAGCCTGTTGGTCGGGCAAATTGGGCATATCTATCATGCAAATTGTGTGGAACCAAGATGTCAAGATAGGTTAAGCAATTGAAATACCATCTGGCTAGACTCCTTGCACATGATGTAATGCCTTGTATGTTTTCTACTGCAGAGGTTATGCAAAAATCTCTTGAAGCAATCCCTGAACAAGACAGAAAGACAACTGCTAGGGAGAGGGCACTGGTCTCAGATAGATAGCTGCTAGTTTTATTTGTTTTGCTACATATAAGTTTATAACTCATGATGATAAGATACTTTTATATATGTGATGTTATTTTGTATTGGTTCACCACATTTGAGTCCTTGATTGGACAATTATCAGGGATTAGCAGGATTTGGTATCGCCTTTGATGTATCATTTTTATTTTACATCCATTACATCATTTATATTAGTGCTTTCTTCATATTTATGTGCTAATGTGTTTATTTCATGTTGTTATTGCTTTATATGTTTAAAACTATGTTGCAGGAAATGTGGGGGGGAGGCCCGTTTCAGGCTGGAAACTGGGACGAAACGCGTTTCCGCATTTGGTACGGCCGTGAAACGCGTTTCCGACCGTACCACCACGTTTCCCGAAATGGAAACGTGGGTGGTACGACCGGAAACGCGTTTCACGGCCGTACAGCCCACGTTTCCAAAAATTCATGTGTTTTTTTTTCTTAATTTCTTTTTAATTGTTTTTAGGGTATCTAGTGGGTTCTAGAAGCCTGTCTAAACTTATAAAAGAGAAGTTTGTCTCATTCTCTCATCACACTATTCAGCAAGTCGTTTCAATTGGAGACTGGCAATTGTTTCAGCTAGGGTGTTTTGAGCAGTGAGCAAAGTGGATTTCAGCAGTAGGAGAAAGAGATTTCAGCAGCAAGAGAAAGAGATTTCAGCAGCAGATTTGGCTCAACTACAGCCATATTTCTCTTCTCTTTTCTAGCATTTTGGGGTAGTTTCAGCCACAGAAAATTAATTTGGATAAGCCACATTCATTTTGTTAGTTTTTTCTTACTATTTCTTCAATTTTTCTAGGATTTATGCAGCCAGAAATATGAAATACGTTTTTTATTTATAGATTTGTTTTTTAAACTGATTTTTGCAGCAGATTTGGCTCAGGTACAGCCATATTTCTCCTCTTTTATGGCATTTTAGGGTAGTTTCAGCCACAAAAAATTAATTTGGGTAAGCCACATTCAATTTGTTAGTTTTTTCTTACTATTTCTTCAATTTTTCTAGGGTTTATGCAGCCAGAAATATGAAATACGTTTTTTATTTATAGATCTGTTTTTTAAATTTATTTTTGCAGCAATGGCTTCCAGCCAAAGTGCAGCTGCAAGTTCAAGCCCTAGAGCCAACCCAAGGGCTGAATATTATCCCCTTTGGAGGCATGTGACGAAGCTTCAAAGATGTGGAGATGGTGGCTCATGGGAATGGCGATGCAATCTTTGCAATAATACGTACAAGGGCTCCTACCCAAGAGTGAAGGCACATCTATTGCATGGAGGACAGGGGGTTTCAGGTTGCACAAAAACAGCAGATCCATTGGCAAGGAGGGCATATCAAAGAGAGCAAGATGAGGCGGATGGTAATAAGAGAAGGCATGATGACCTTACTCAAACTCCATTTAACATTGAGCCAAGGATTGTAGCTGAAGCAAGAAAGAGGAGAGCTAGTCACACTGAACAACATGAACAACCAGCACCCAAAAATACCAGAGGCCTAGGGGCATCCCCTTTAGTTCAGGATAGCAGAATTGCTAGATTGGTGAATGTGCAAGCAAGAGAAGAAACTGATTCCAGAGTGGCTAGGTGCATTTATGCATGTGGTATCCCATTCAATGTTGTTCACTCTCCTTACTGGCAAGATATGATAAGCGCAGTTAACAAAGCTCCTCAAGGGTACAAGGGGCCCAACTATGAGAAAATCAGAACCCAGCTTCTCAAAAATGAGAAGGACCTTGTGGAGGAAATTTTAGCTCCAATTCGTTCTTCTTGGAGTAGCTCTGGGGTTACCATAGTCTCAGATGGTTGGACAGATATAAGGCGCAGACCATTGATAAATATCATTGCCACTTCCCCCAAAGGAGCAATGTTTATCAAGGTAGAAGACTGCTCAGGAGAGGTGAAAGATTCACAGTTCATTGCTGATGTTATTATAAAAGCTATTGAACAAATAGGGCCTAACAAGGTGGTGCAAATTATCACGGATAATGCACCAGTTTGCAAAGCTGCAGGTTTAATTATTGAGGGGAAGTATGACCACATCTTTTGGACACCATGCATTGTCCATAATCTGAATCTGATCTTAGAGGAGATCGACAACAAAGTTTCCTGGATAAAGGAAGTCACAGGGGAAGCAAGGGAGATTATCAAATTCATCACCAACCACCACCAGTCTCAGGCCATATTTCGAGAGTACTCCAAATTGGAGTTGTTAAAAGTTGCTGAGACAAGATATGCCTCAAACTTCGTGATGTTGCGCCGCCTTGTTGAGGTTAAGCATGCATTAGTTTCTATGGTGGTGAGTCAACTTTGGATTGAGTGGAGACAAGCAGATTCAGAGCGGGGATCTATGGTGCGTAGATTGTGCCTTGATGAGGATTGGTGGAGCAAGGTAGATTTCTTGCTAAAGTTCACAACCCCTGCATTTGAGCTTCTCCGGAGTGCTGACACTGACCAACCTTTCTTGGGATAGGTATATGATGGCATGGATTCCATGGTTGAGAAAACTATGGAAATCATTTCGCAAGAGTCTCCACAACTTTTGTTTGTTGATGATCATTTTGCAGGTTTGATCAAGAAAACCATTGTTGATTGGTGGAACAATTTCAATACTCCATTGCACACTTTAGCACATGCTTTGAACCCCAAATTTTATGATGAGGAGCTTATTGATCAAAGCAATGGGAAGAGGAAGGCACCCCATAAGGATAGAGAGGTGGCTAATGGTGTGAAAAAAGCCCTTATGAGAATGTTTCATTCTCATCTACATAGGGAGGTAAAGGAGGAATTTGCTAGTTTTGCTACAGGAATAGATGATTATGCAGATATATCAGCTTTGGAGGAGAGAAGCACCATGAATCCAGTTAGGTGGTGGATTTGTCATGGAGCAAATGGTGTACATTTGCAAACCCTTGCCATTCGTATTCTTTCACAAGTGGCAAGCTCTTCATCAGCAGAAAGGAATTGGAGCACTTATGGTTTTATTCATTTTGTGAAGCGCAATAGGTTGGGCTCACAGAAAGCAGAGGATCTTGTTTATGTGCACTCCAACCTTCACCTTGCATCTCGTAGGGGTCCAGAATACAAAAGTGGTCCTTCTAAAGAATGGGATGTGGAGGCAGAAAATCTTGATTTGGAGCTCTCTCTTACGGCCCTGAATATTGAGGCCGAGTCTGGAAGTGGAATTGGTGCATCATCTTCTTCAGCACCACCATCCACTATTGAGCATTGTGCTGCTTCTATTTTTGATGAGGATTGTTATGATGAGGATTAGTCTTTTGTCTCTATAGTTCTTGCAGCCTTATAGTCTTTTTTTACTTGCAGCCTCATAATACTTATATTAAATAAGGCTGAATTTTGAGATTTGGCCTTGGATATATAATAAACTTTAATGGTGCTTTGGATTTTCCCGTTATTTATTTTTCATTATGCTGGATTCATTCATGACTTCATGAGTAAATGTGATGTAAATTAATCTTATGTTTACAATGTAATAAATTATAATGTATCATATGCTTTATGATTGCACTATATTAATTAATTTTTAATATTTTTATATTATACATTGTTGTATATTATATTATTTTATAATATATATATATATATTATATATTCACGTTTCCCCGTTTCCAAAAATTTGGGGAGGTCGCGTTTCGTATCGCTTCCCGTTTCGGAAACTCGTTTCCGTTTCCCCGTTTCGTGCAAGTTAGGTTTAAAAATCTAAAAAAAAATGAATATATTATGCAATTTTTATGCTTGCCGATATTTGCTGATATTTTCACTGATATTGTTGATAAGATGCTTTCTGGACTCTCACCAATATTTTGCCAATATTGTCGATAAGACGTTTTCTGGACTTATCAAGACTAGTCTTGGCTCAACTCATACATATGAATCTAACGCAAATCTTCTGAGTAATTTAAGAAATTATTCTCTCTGTCCTATGGAGTAGCAATAAAAGGCCTGAATTAATCTTAAGATTATGTTCTTCTCTGCTCTATGGAATAGTGGTTAAGAAACACAGCTAATTCCAGTCATACTTGACCTTAACATGTACTATAGATCAAGACCTCAACTGAAGTGAACTCCAAAATTTTGTATGGCTAAAATCTGGAGCAAATTCTAAGGCATACAAAAAATTTCATGTACAGATCTATGAAACATGTTTGAGGCTGAATTTTTTCAAGCAACATTAGTGGCCCTTCTATGGCATTTAATTGTTTTGTGTCACATGAGCTTGCCTGCATATCTTTATCGCTATAATAGATTGCCACTGACATTTTATTTGATAAAGCTCGATACCCTCATGCGCTAGTTATTATAGGATCTATTCAAGGCATGAGATTGAGTTGAAAATTGCATCAGTCTAGCAAGTTTGTTGTCAACAAAGAACTTTCATACTTTTCTCTTGTGGCAGAGGAACAACATGAAATCACTAGCATCAACATTGAGAGTTTGTAAAGTCTAAGGATATGTAATATGAACCAATTCATGCAATTATATTGTGCACAATACGCGGTATTTGGCATGGTCTTGGCTGACATAGTCACATTTATATACATACTGTAGATATGATGAATTGCTACTTGTGTGAAAGTGTGATTTGATTGCTGGCAACTATGTAATGTAATTAAAGAGAAAATGTTCCTATGGATGTCATTTTTAGAGCGAGTAGTGTGTCAATAAAAGGGGCACTTGTAGCAAAGCACGTTGAGGGTGTACTTGCATGACTTGAGCAGTGCGATGAATGTTGTTCTAGCTTTGGTGCTTGCAAGCCACAAGACCAGTCGCACATGACTTATCAATCAATTGTATATTATCATACTACTTGGCACCGATGGACATTGGAATTGATTCCAGAACATTATCATGTGACACATGCTAAATCTTATGACTCTCGTAGGAGATGAATTGTCATATGGCACAATTGAGGTTGTTGAGAAATCAATGCTAGTAGAATTAGAGTTAGATTTCTCTTTCTTGATAATTACTTATGAATTATGTTGGCTTCATTTACTTATTTGTTGTATTATCTTTCATCAAGCAATTACAAAATTATGTGTGTATGAAGATCACAAAAACACAAGACACAAGATATAGGCATTCTGCCAGGGAAAAACCCCATCTAGGGGAAAACCCAATCAAAATCTCTTCCCTCAATAGTTTTTCTTGAGACTCTTTAACCTAGACACAGACCTCCTCCACACCAAGTCAGCCTTTCCTTCTTCGATCTAACCTTCAACCTAGCAGCAACAACACTTCAACCCCAGCAACTTCGACTTGGTAGCAACGGGCAACAACTGGCAACAGCAACAGCTTCAACTTTGACAAAGAAACTTTGATCTCCTAAAGTAGCCCACACGAGAGAGAGATAGACATCCCAAAACTTCAATTTTGTCCTTCCCTTCCTTCTTGACCAACTTTGCACTCCTTTTACCCTCCTTCAACTTCGCACTTTTCCCAACTCTTTCTTGGATATCAAACTTGTGAGAGAGAGTGTGTCCAAATGAATTTGATTTGCTCCAATATATAGGCTTCTTGTGACGTCGAATTGCTCAGTTGAGGCCGACTTGGTGTGGAGATGACATAATTCATTTTTTACTCAAAAATAATTATTTTTACATAATTCAAAAGCCCAAGAAGGGTCTCATAAAATATACAATGACTCTAATGACTCAATATTAATCCTTGGAGTCCACAATGGGGACTTTGACTAATAAAATGATGACCCAAGCATGAAACCCATGCTTTAATAAGTCGTTGTAACAATAATAAAAAATTATTTTTCATTCTTTTGACAAGTACATTACATAAATACATTTATGAAGACCGAACCTAGTTACATTCTTCAACACTCCATCTTAACTAAGGAGGTATTCATAACAAATACAAGGAAGATCTCAAACTATATGAACTATGAAGAGTTTAGGCACCGCAATGCCATGGACTAGATTCTTGACTAGAGCAATCTATCCAAGGTCTCATAACAATTTAGGCACCACAATGCCACAAACTAGATTCCTGACCAGGGCAATCTATCCAAGTGAAACTAAGATGGTCTAAAGCTTCCAGCCTCTCTAGGTACCATTAGACTTGCTAACCATCAACCCACGAATCTAGGTGTGTATCCGAGGTCAGAGCTCCATGACCAACGCCACCCTCCCTACTTCGGTAACTAGACATCAAAACATAGTGTCGGCTAGATGTCCTCCCAGGCAATGTGTCTCACACACAAAGCCTCAACAAATCTCTTGCAAATTTTTATCATCAACAAGATCAGCAATATCAACTAAACCAAGCATGTTTATAAGATCTTCAAACTTCTTATTAGGAAGAGACTTTGTTAGTATATCAACTACCTGATCGTTGGTTAGGACATACTGTAGTTTTACG
Organism: Pinus taeda; assembly: GCA_000404065.3. NCBI lineage: Eukaryota > Viridiplantae > Streptophyta > Pinopsida > Pinales > Pinaceae > Pinus > Pinus taeda. The sequence goes on from APFE030530301.1 coordinate 312,081, forward strand.
ATCCCATCCTGCACCAAGTTCCGAATGCAATGGAACTTATTGTTGATATGCTTCGTCCTAGCATGAAACACGGGATCTCTAGACATCTTGATGCAACTTTGATTGTCACAGTTTATCACAATAGGATCCAGAGGCTTCTCGAACAAATCTGTCAGAAGTTTCCTCAACCATATAGCCTCCTTTCCTACTTCACATGCAGCCACGTACTTTGCTTTAGCACTACCCAAAGCAACGAGATCTTGCTTTCTACTCATCCATGATATCATGCCAGATAAGCATCCACCTGTACCGCTTCTTCCATCAGTCTCACCGCCACCCCAATCAGAATCTGTGAAGCCAGTCAACTTAACTTCCTTGCTATTGTACTTTAGGAAATAATGTATGTTGATTTGGGGTAGAATCGGATGTGCTCTAGCCACGAAAATTGGTGGAGAGGCTAAAGCACATGAGATCTCCAATACCTAGAAATGTTTTGGGCAAAATCTAACCAATTTGGGAGATATTAAAATGATAAATATTTTTAATGGAATCCCTAAGTCTAAACTTAAGGAAAATAAAATATTAATGTGAGTTAACATAAAATTGAGTTAGAATGGTCTAAAAGTCATGGATCAAACCAGATAGACTTAGGGAAAATAAGATATTAATGTGAGTTAATATAAAATTGAGTTAGAATGGTCTAAAAGTCATGGATCAAACCAAATCTAATCATAGCGATTGATTAGGGACTTAATCTCGATCGTTGAATTGACAACAAGAAAAGTATAAGAGGAGGCTTGAGGGTAACTTAGAGAACACATCGAGTTGATCAAGAATTCAATTTTCTAGGGCAGGGCTTGCTGAGCAAATCAAAGTGATCTAAGTTGCAGCGGAGGGGCAGTGAATGCAGTAGCAGAGAGGCAGCGATACTACCGGGAGCATCAGCGCAGAAGCTGAGAGAGGGTTGACGCAAAGCCAGCTAGAGGCCATGCAGAAGGAGACTAAGGCCATGCAGAGGTAACCAGGAGCTGCACAGAACCTAAGGAGAGCCAGCGTGGGAGACACAGAGGCTCCAAAGGCTAATGTAGAGTCTCGAGAGGCAAACGTGATCTGGAATTTATCCACGACAAAGAATTACAGGTATTACAAACTCATGTGCACAGATGTGCCTATGTTACTTTATGCAACAGATCAATACAATTGCGAAATACACAGACACCGGAGCATTTAGAGAAAACACAACGGTGAAACATGTAAACACAACAAGTTTAATAAGGAGTTCACCCAATGCTCCTGGACTACATCTCCTAGTCCAGCGTTCAATGGTGGCCTCTCTATTATGTTTCCAAAGCAGAGTTTTTACAACAGTGAGCTCAGTTTGAGTCTCACTCAACAGATATAAATCAGTAGGACTGGACTTGGAACCCCCAAGTCTCTGGAGTACACAGACTCTACTTACTAAAACTCAACCTTTATTGGTCACAGTAGTATGAGCCCAATTTGAGACTCACACATGACAGGTAAACACAGAGGAGTTTGCTTGAACCTCTCAAGCCCTCTCTGGAGTACACAAACTCTCTCTAACTCTCTCTGGGTTTGTCTGGCTCGATGCTGCCTTCAAGTAAGCGCAGCTTCTTCTCTCTGTTCTCTGCTCTTGGCTTTCCGCCTTGACTAACTCACTGCCTTGCTTTGTTTCTGTCAGTTCGTGGCTTTAAAGCCAATCTGCTTTCCGACTGTTTGTTTCTGCTTCCTAGCGCTCTGGCTCTCTTGCCTCTCTGTCCTTTTGAATTCCTTTGTTCTGCATCATCATCACTGTGTAACGCTTCATAGGGAGGTGGCCACCTGTTTCATAACGAATTGAGTGTCAGTTCTCTTGGAAATGTTTGAATGGTCGTTATTTTCGTTTGCTCCAAGATTGCCTGCAAAATATGAATCCCTGCCAATGAATCGTCCATACCAGACTTCAAATCCCATATAATCTTGCTTTATCATCTGCCAAATCCGGTTATTCATCGGGACGCGCCTTCGTCGTTGTTCTGGACCCCCCGGATCCTACGGTCATCATGCATATCAGGCGAATAATTAGCTCGACGGTTACCCGTCCGATATGCGCGGTTTTCTCTCTCCTCCACTAGATGCATGTCACTCTGTGTGGCATCAAGCGGGAGTCAGTCTAAACCGCTTACCGCCTCGAGGCCCTTCCGATATCCTGCCTGGTTTTTGTGGAATCCTACTCCGGCGAAACTGAAACCGATACTTTTCCATGTTTTATAACCTTTTCGGGTCCAAGCGCTTTGGGGCTTTCCTTCACTGAGGGGGACGCCCTGCGATACGCGATTAGCACTAATCGCGTATCAGAATCTGCTCCTGTTCTCTGATCCAGCTCCCACTTTTGCCAGTTTTCCCCCAGCGCGTGTTACCATGGGCACTCGGTCTGTGCGCTTGACCGAGGGTCCTCGTTGCTCCGTGCTAGTCATAATCTGCAATTGTCACGAGGATTCCTTCTGATAGCTCGATCCTTTTAAGACTTGAATCTTTTTGGCATAATTGAAACAGTTCATGAAAACTTAGAGAGTGTTCTAGGATCCAATTCGAATCATGGCCTTCCCACTGAAAAACCTTTTGGACCACCAAAAGTTGGTTTTTAAGCACCAATCAAATGAGGATACAGTTTCCTCGCCTGCTCAATTTCTATCCATCTTGCATTGCTTGCTTTTGAACCTTTGAGTCCAATCCTAAGGCACTTACCATTCCCCCTGCGCGTAGTTCTCACCTTCCTGTTCAGAACTATATCTTCTTGCAACTCGTTGAGATATTCAGGTAACAAATCATCAATAGAAGGCAACTGACTCTGCTCTTTAGGATCTTCAATCAATGAAGGCTCAAATAGTCTCAAGTTGTTTGCATTAACAACTGAGTAGATGTGCATGTAGGATGGTAAATAAAAGCGAAAAGCATTCTCACCAATTTTCTCAAGTATCTTGAAAGGTCCATACCTTATTGGCTTCAGCTTCTTACCTTCACCTTGCATTTTGTCTTTGCTGATATACAGCGAGACTTGATCAGCAACTTGGAAACTATGCTCAGTCCGATGCTTATCATGCCTTGTCTTGTACTTGGCTTGGTTCTTTTCCAGTTGTTCCTGTACTGCCTGGTGAATCTCTTGGATTTGTTCGATGAACTTCGTTGCCTTGTCCACATCATTGTGTCCATCAACCACTATGTCTTTACCAAATACAAAATCCAAGGGAGACCTTGGTGTGAAACCAAAACAAGTCTCAAAAGGAGATCTCTGTGTAGAAGAATGTTTAGCTCGGTTGTAAGCACGTTGCACATAACATAAATGTTCATCCCAAAGCTTGGGATGCTTGCTGCAATAGCCTCTGAGCAAATGGATCATTGTCCTGTTGACCACTTCTCTTTGGCCATCTATTTGCGGATGTAAAGCTGTGCTCTTCTTCAGTCTAGTGTCCATCAATTCCCACAGACTTGACCAAAATTTCCCATCAGATATAATGGAAGTGGGTAATCCAAAATGAACCCATACTTGCTGAAAGAACTTTTCAGTTTGTTTAGCTGTAATCTATTTGTTACAAGGTATTAAAATACACATTTTGCTAAACCTATCCACAACAACATATAAATAGTCATGACCTTTTCTAGATTTAGGCAGTCCCCCAATGAAGTCCATAGAAACACTTTCCCAAGGATGAGAAGGAACTGGTAGTGGAGTGTACAAGCCTAGTTTTCTGTTCCTGGGCTTGCGTTTAGCACACATGGTACACCCTCTTACATATCTAGAAACTGTCTCATTCATTTTTGGCCAATAAAAAAATCTTTGCAGCTGTGCAACTATTTTTCTTACACCAAAGTGACTTGATATTAGAGAAGTGTGTGCTTCTCGAATTATCTTCACTCTTTCTGTTTGAGGAATGCATAACTTTCCCAAATGATACAAGAGTTGGTCCTTAACATGATAATCCAATTCTTCTACTTGTTCTCCATGACTTAAAGTCGCATATACATCTTTAAAATATATATCTTGAGCATACTATTCAATGTAGCTTTCATGCAATATTGAATTATGCTGAAGTATAGTGGATGCATTTATGATTGGTATGGACAACATATCTGCAACTTTATTGTGTATGCCCTTTTTATATCTAATGACAAGATGAAACTGTTGTAGAAAAAACCCATCCACCTATAGTGTCTTGATTGCTGCAACTTAGTTTGTGAGTGCAAATATTGAAGTGGTTGATGATCAGTGTGTATAACTGTCTCTTTGCCCATTAAATAATGTTTCCATTTTTTCACACTCTGTACTAATGCATACAATTCTTTATCATATGTGGGATAATTAACTAATGCAGAATTAAATGTCTCAGAATGATAACATATGGGTTTATCGTGCTGCGTCAAAACTGCTCCCATGGCATAGTCACTGGCATCCGTTTCAATCTCAAATGGTTTTTGAAGAGCAGACAATGCTAGCACTAGTGTTGTACTAATCTTTTCTTTTAAGGTGTCGAAGGCTTTCTGTTGTTTGCCTCCCCACTGAAACACCTTGTTCAATCCTGTTAAAGCATGTAAGGGAGTTGAAATCAAGGAAAAGTTAGAAATAAACTTTCTCCAATACTATGCTGCTCCTAAGAAGCTTCTAACTTCTATAGCAGATTTGGGTTTAGGTCAGTTGACAATGGCTGCAACTTTAGAGGGATCTATCTTCAATTCACCACCCCCTACAATATGACCCAAATAATTCAAAGATGTTTTGCCAAATTCACATTTTGAGAGCTTAACATAAAGGTTCTCCTTTTTCAAAACATCTAGAGTCTACTTGACATGCTTTAAATGTTCCTCCCATGTTTTACTAAATATAGGAATGTCATCCAAATATACAATGATAAAATCATCAATAAAAGGTCTGAGTACATCATTCATTATTCTCATGAAAGTAGCAGGAGCATTAGTTAAGCCAAAAGGCATAACCAACCAGTCATACAATCCTTGCTTTGTTTTGAAAATAGCCTTCCATGCATCTTGCTCTGCAACTTTGGCCTGATGGTAGCCACTATGCAAGTCTAACTTGGAAAAATAAATAGCTTCTTTCAATTGATCTAATAGATCATCTATGCGAGGAAGGGGATAACGATTTTTTATCGTTATTTTATTTAGTGCTCGGTAATCAACGCACATTCTCCATGAGCCATCTTTCTTTCTCACCAAGACAATTGGAGACCCACAAGGCGATATGCTAAGTCTTATGAGCCCTTTCTTGAGCAACTCATGTACCTGCTTCTTGATTTTTGCATTCTCTAAAGTGGACAACCTGTACATTCCGATGTTAGGCAATGGAGCATCTTGCTACAAATTAATATCATGTACTATTTCCTTTTTGGGTGGCAGACCTTTAGGTTCTTGAAATAATATATCATATTCTAAAACAACTTGTAAATCAGCTTGCTGTTTAGCATTACTTCCTTCAAATACATTGGTTTTATCAAGTTTTTTTTCCTTTACAACCATCCGTAAAAATTGTTTGCATGAATTTACAATTGTTTTCATCTGCCTTGAGTTTATGAGAGTATAATTATTCTTGAGTTTGTGAACTCTTACAATATATTCAATTCCATCTTCAATGAGTTGATACTTGTTTTCAGCTCTATAGAAAATAGATTTTCTATCATACAAATAAGGACTTCCTAAAACAATTCCACATATATCCAAGGGAACAATATCTAACTCAACCTCATCTACAAATGCTGACCCAAAAGAAAACCTAAGTTTACATTGTCTAGTCACTTGTAGTTGTGATTTATCACATAACCAACCTAATGGATATGGTTTTTTTTGAGTTGTGGTTAGTAATCCCAACTTCTTTACAATTGCTTCAGAAATTAAATTTACTTGTGAGCCACTATCAGACAAAGTATCAATCTTTTGATGCTTGGACACAACTCTAATATGAAAAAGCTCATGTTTTTTCCTCTCATTTTCTTTATTATCAGTAGATTGTGCAGAATTACTAGTAGATGCTTCAGAATTTTTACCTTTTATACCTGTGGCTACAATTGTTGTTTCATCTCCTGAATCTGACCCCAAATCCTTTTGAATAGCTGCAGCAACCTTCTTTTTGCCCTCATACTTCTTGGGTTTCAGCTCCGGATGCAGAATCCAGCAGTGTTCATCATCATGCCCATCCTTCTTACAATGAGTGCATGAAGATTTGGTCTTCTGTACAGTATTTGTCTTCCTCTCTTTCCATTTCTGTTTTCTTTTCTCCTTATTCTTGCTTGCAGTGGTTTTTGATGATCCCCCAACTTTTGGGTTCACATTCTTGCCTCTAGCCTCTAGATGTGTAGCTTGAACAGATACCTCATCTATGTTAGTGGGATTAAACATGAGAACTGTGTCTTAAGTAGCTGTGTAGACCACCTATATACTTTAGTAGAGTTTCAGGTAAGTCTAAAGAAATTCTTAGAGTCAAAGCTCTTTTCCTAAATTCTTGAGTGTAACTTTGCACACTTTGCCCTTTTAATTGTCGTAGAGTTTGTCAACTCATCATGGCTTGCTGCATATAGCCTAGTGGATAGAACTGTTTTTTAATTGCAGAAACAAACTCACTCCAGACAGAAAGAATCTTACCATGCTTCTTCATGTCAGCTTGTGTCCTGCCTTCCCACCATACCAAGGCAGTGCCTCCAAGGCATAGGCTGGCCAGCTGAATCTTACTACTATCTAAATCAATGCTCTGCACTCTGCAATAAACATCAATCTGTCTAACTCAATTATCCAGCTTCTCTGCATTCAACTCTCCATCATATATTGGTAAATCAAATTTAACATCTAATTTAATCAAAGATGTCTTCTTTTTGTTTTCAGGGCTACTAGGAGGTGTGGGAAGTTTTTCTTCTTTCCCCTTGCCTTTAGTGGTCATGGAGGAGAGATTCTTCTGCTCCTTTATCTCTTTTGGAGTTTGATGCATCTTCCTCTCTACCTTTCTTAAATTCTCTATACATTTCCTCTACCATGGCTCTCATGGTCATGAAACTATCCATGAACTGAGGGTCTGATTCCAAGGGACTTTCTTCTGACATTATCCTCTTAAGATAGACTCTTCCAATTTCAGGGTTAGTTTCAACCAACTCTCCTTCTCATAATTTAAGCTTTGATCTAGTTAGCATTCAACAACAAAATCCAGCACAAGCTTGTCTAACCTTAGTAACCTAGAGCTTTGATACCACTTGATCTGGAATTTATCTAGGACAAAGAATTAAAGATATTACAGACTCATGTGCATGGATGTGCCTGTTACTTTATGCAATGGATCGATAAAATTGTGAAATACACAGACACCGGAGCAGTTAGAGAAAACACAATAGTGAAACATGTAAACACAACAAGTTTAATAAGGAGTTCACCCAATGCTCCTAGGCTGCGTCTCCTGGTCCAGCCTTTAGTGGTGACCTCTCTATTATGTTTTCAAAACAAATTTTTTACAACAGTGAGCTCAATTTGAGTCTCACTCAACAGATATAAATCAATAAGACTAGACTTGGATCCCCCAAGTCTCTAGAGTACACAGACTCTCCTTACTAAAACTCAACCTCTATTGGTCATAGTAGTATGAGCCCAATCTGAGACTCATACATGACAGGTAAGTACAGAGGAGTTTGCTTGAACCTCTCAAGCCCTCTCTGGAGTACACAGACTCTCTCTGACTCTCTCTGGCTCTGTCTGGCTCGATGCTGCCTTCAGGTCAGCTCGACTTCTTCTCTCTATTCTCTGCTCTTGGCTTTCCACCTTGACTAACTCACTGCCCTACTTTGTTTCTATCCGTTCGTGGCTTTAAAGCCAATCTGCTTTCTGACTGTTCATTTCCGCTTCCAGGCACTCTGGTTCTCCTGCCTCTCTGTCCATTTGAATTCCTCTGTTCTGCGTCATCATCACTGTGTAACGCTTCACAAGGAGGTGGCCACCTGTTTCATAACAAATTGAGTGTCCGTTCTCTTGGAAATGTTTGAACGGTCGTTATTTCCATTTGCTCCAAGATTGCCCGCGAAATATGAATCTCTGCCAATGAATCATCCATACCGGACTTCAAATCCCATATAATCTTGCTTTATCATCTGCCAAATCCAGTCATTCATCGGGACGCGCCTTCGCCATTGATCTGAACCCCCCAGATCCTACGATTATTGTGCATATCGGGCAGATAATTAGCTCGACGGTTACCCGTCCGATATGCGCAGTTTTCTCTCTCCTCCGTTGGACGCGTGTCACTCGCTGTGTGGCATTGGGCGGGACTCGGTCTAAACCACTTATCGCCTAGAGGACCTTCCAATATCCTGCCTGGTTTTTGTGGAATCCTATTCTACTGGAACCGAAACCGGTACTTTTCCGCGTTTTATAACCTTTTCGGGTCCTGGCACTTCGAGGCTTTCCTTCACTGAGGGGGACGCCTTGCGATACGGGATTAGCACATATCAGGATTTGCTCCCGTTCTCTGATCTGGCTCCCGTTTTGCCAGTTTACCCCCAACGCGCGTTACCATGGGCCCTCGGTCTGTGCGCTTGACCGAGGGTCCTCATTGATCCATGTTGGTCACAATCTGCAATTGTCACAAGGATTCCTTCTGATAGCTCAATCCTTTTAAGACTTGAATCTTTTTGGCATAATTGAAATAGTGCACGAAAACTTAGAGAGTGTTCTAGGATCCAATTCGAATCAAAACGCAAGGCCAAATAGGCTGACAGTGGGCCAAAGAGGCTGATGCAGACCCTAGAGGCTGACGCTAGGAGATTTCGTGGGGTAGATTGGGGCTGGTATCTGTCTCCAACTGAGAGGTACTATTGTCGAGGGCATTCTTGATGAGTGAGCCATTTCTGGCACCCATATTATATTCTGAAACTACTTAATAATAAAACCCTCAAATAGCTGCACCGATTTTCCCACATTGGGTTTTTCTGGGGATATTAGTGCAAAAATAACGATGTCACTTGTGGGCTTGTTTTTCCTTCAGTTGATGATTTGTATGTGTTGAGATTGTACTTGTATTTATTTTCAGTATTTACATGGTAAATAACTTGTTAATTAACAGAACAAGTAGGAAGAAATAAATCAGAAAGTCCAAGAAGGATTTCTAACGGATAGTGCTTCCATTGATCTCACTGCCACCCCAATCAAAATTTGTGAAGCCAGTCAACTTAACTTCCTTGCTATTGTACTTTAGGCAATAATGTATAGTGCCACAAAGATATCTCAATATATGCTTCGCAGCTATTCAGTGATCATGACGAGGCTCCAACTGAAATTGACTAAGAACATTCATAGCAAAGCATATATCTAGCCTAGTATTTACCAGATACATCAGAGAACCCACAAACTGACAATAGAAGGTAGGAACCATGAGACTTGAGTCAGAGCTCCCCAACTTCTTAAGATTGGTGATCATAGGAGTAGTCATGGGCTTGGAATCCATCATCCCAAATTTTTGCAACAACTTGATGATATACTTTCCTTGCCCCAAATATATGTCCCCAAGAATTTTCCATTCTTCCAGACCTAGGTAATAGTGTGCCAGTCCTAGATCCTTCATCTCAAATTCGGTTGGTAGCATCTTCTTGCATTCTTGTATCCTTCTCTCCACACTTATAATGAATAGATTATCCACATAAAATAAAATAATGACTAGCTCATTATTCACAACCTTGATGTAGAGATTAGCATCAGCAAAACTCTTCACGAACCCAATTCTTAGAAGATATGCATCCATTCTTGCACACCATGCCCTAGGAGCTTGCTTCAAACCATATAGGGCCTTCTTTAATCTACAAACATGAGTATCTTTGCCATTTACTTCGAAGCCTTCAAGTTGCTCAATGTATACTTCTTCATCGATGGTCCCATTCAGAAATGTTGTCTTCACGTCCATTTGATGGATATTCCATCCCATTGTAGCAGCCAATGAAACCAAAGATCTAATGGTAGTATACCTTATTGTGGGTGTGAAGGTTTTTTCATAATCTATGCCTTCTTGAGAGAAACCTCTTGCAACAAAGTTGGCTTTGTATTTGTCTATACTTCCATCAACAACTTGTTTGATCTTGTAGAACCATTCTGAGGTGACACTGATTTGTCACTAGGTCTATGAACGATTTCCCAAACCCCATTCTTCATGATGGTTTGATATTCTTCCTGCATAGCTTTCTTCCATACTTCTTGATGAGTAGCATCTTCAAATGTAGATGGCTCAGCTTCAATTAGTCATGTCACATATGCAGCATATCCGAAATATCCCTTCGGCCTTTTGCTTTCTTTAAAGGTTCCTTTCGCAACTCCATGTCCTTTAGCATCTTCAAGAGTAGCTTTTAACCAATTTGGTCTCTTCCTTGTGTTTGGTATGATCACAGGTTGAATAAGCTAACTTGGTCCTTCTTCTTCTTCTTCTTGAATTATAGATCGATTGTCGAGTTGTACTTCTTCTTCTTCATCATTGGAATCAATAGGAATGTCCTTGGGTCTTTTGTAGGCTTGATTTTCATCAAATATAATGTCCCTGCTTACTTCAAAGTGTTCGTTGTGTTGGAAATACTGAGAGGGGGGCTGAATCAGTGTTTCTTTTTAATTGTTATTTTTACTAGTTAGATCACTTATATTTAGAACACAAAAATGAACAATAGAAATAAATGTTGTTATTAATATAATCTTTATAATGAATCAAGTACAATATGGGTAGGGCTCCATCCTTTGATGAAGACACCCAGGCTCCAACCTGGGATGTGCCAAGAACCTACTTGGACTTTAGTGAAGCTCCCACCTCTAGGGCTTTGACCCTATCTTATCCAAGGCATCAAACTTGAGTTTAGGAGCACCAACTCCAAGGACACCAATCCTATAGCTTCGTTTTGTCAAGATATGTTTGGTTGTGGTTCACAGCTCTCAAAGTCTTCTTCACCAAGCCCTATCAAGCTTTTAGCTTCATTGTAGTCTTCACATCATCAATGACAACCTTGTCAATTAGAAGATATCGCCACTGCACTTCATTATACCCAAGCAAAATCTTCAGGTTACCTCATGATGACATCAGTGATATATCATGATCTCCAAGAGTGTCTCCAAGATTTCAATCAATGCTTGGTGATTCTTCAAAGTATCTTCAATCAATTGCTCAACTGTTGCACGCTCTTCTTCAAGGCTTTATCAAGATTCAAGACATCTTCAAGGCTATCGTTAAAGGTGCCGCTAAAGATTCTTCTTGACTGTCCCAAGATATTCTTCAAGTCCTCAAAAATATTCCCAAAGTAATTTCAAAATGTCCCCAATGGATATTCCAAAGAAAGCTTCTAGGTCAGCTCCAAAGGATAAGGATATATAAATATGATGCCTAAAGTAAGTCAAATGAGTGCGATTCTATTACTGTGATCTAAGCATCTTCAAACCAACAAGTCCGAGTCACTGAGAAAGATTGTTGTACCAATGTTGATCCACCTTTCAAGAATTCTGGTATAATCCAGCTATGGAGACCAAGCCACTGTACTTACATCAATCCATGCCTCTGCTCCTAATCTGGACTTGTTCAGGATGAATTACCACACCTTTGTATGGAGACACCAGTCAAAGCTAAAAAGATCACCACTATAAGAGTATGCTGCTATCCGTGCAAGGAAATTGCTGTTACAGGACCGAGGTGTAAACCACTGAGTCCGAGTTAATGATGCACAAGTGTTTGTCACAGTCCGCAGATGCTCCTCCAAATCTGTCCCTAGACCGAGAGATATATTCTTAAATTGTGTCTCTCACGCTGTCACAAGCCCACAATTAATGCTGTCCACTTTCATGCTGCCCCTAGCCCATACTTACACTAGACTGTAGTCATTAACACAAGAGTTTCATTGCTATACAGTCCGATATATTTTACTGCTAAACTATAACCCTAGACCGCACTGAAACTGCCACAGGGTCTGTCCACAAGTCCACACTCCTTTGGTGTAGATAATCTTCGTTCTGTGCTGAGACTGCCCTTGACTTTAATATCAAGTTCACAAGATGTGAACTTTCTTTTCCTTATTCTTCTTCTACAGTCTGAATTCCTTAACCTCCTAAAAGCACCGATTTTCTCACTAATATATAGACCTTTCTTTGAGTGAAAACCGAATGGACATGACCCTTATCCAGGCCAACATGTCTTTGACATGTTCAGGTCGGCTTAGTGACCAGAATAATTACCTCAACTTGTAAAATTCATATCTCCTAAACCGCTTGGAGTTTCGGGGCTGAGTAATAGCTCGTTGGAAAGGAAAAATTATGCTCTTTAAGATGGTGTAGGTCTCACGGAAGAGTTCTGCCTCTAAGGAGGTGAATTTTTTTTTTTTTTTAATGTGACTGGTCCTGTATAAGTGCAGAAATATAGGACAGCAATATTCTTTCATGGATGGGCTTCTCCTTCATGGATGAATTTCTTCATTGTTTTTCCTTCTACTTCATACGGTCAACATGTCATCATTATGCTTGCCTTCTTCAATGTAGGGACACCATCATGTCCTTGATTTCCTTCTTCATCACCTTGTCTCCTTCAACATTATTGGAGGTTTGTCATGTCATCATCAAATCATCATTGGAGGTAGGGCATGTCATCATGTTTATGTCATATAGGCAATCTTCCAAGTGTAGTCCTCTTCTGTCATCTTCAAGAATATTTGCCATCCAGTCATTGCTATATCAACGATCAATTATTGACATCAATGACAACCTATATTAACAATCTCCCCCTTTGTCATTGATGGCAATATTCTTGTCCTTTTAACATTCTCTCCCCCTTTGACATCAATGGAAAACGGGGTGCCCAAGTACTCCCCCTGTCAAGCTGCTTCTTTTCTTCACGAATAGTAGTTCTTCATAGGTACGTTACTCCTCTTGTCATGGTGCTCTTCTTTCTGGCAATGTGGTCCATGATAAACATGTTTGAATTTCTTCATGTGATGAACCAACTGCCCCTGCCTTTATAAACGCCTTTAGCTCAAGTAAGATTGCTTGTTTTGTGATCAAATGGAAAAGATCGTCAACAATAGTCCATTGGATGAGTAAGGAATCATGCTCCTCAATGGAGTTGCTCCATGTTTAATACAAACGACACATTATGTAAATATCAAGATTCCTATTTGTAAATGTCAAGTAACGTTAGTTCTTTGACAAGTGTGAACCACAACAAAATGGATAAAATGAAATTATTTAAAATTTGATGCAATTTAAATATCGACACAGCATAATTAAAATCTCAAAGGTTTGTTAGGAATTACCTCGGGCATTATCGCAACTGTAGCAGTAGATGTATGAACACGACCCTGAGACTCTGTTTGGGGAACACGTTGAACACGGTGGACTCCAGATTCATATTTGAGCTTACTGTAGACACGTTCACCTTTTATTTCCATGACATACTGCTTAAAACCACCTTTCTCAGCCTGAAATGACAAGTTTGCAAAATCCCATATATTTCAATTTAAACTACAACTACAAGAAATTCCATTAGAAATTGGATACCAATCACACCTCTGTGCAGGAAACTGGTGAATACTTCCAGGAGTTTTGTTCAGCATATCTTTGGTACATACGCACCTAATTGAATAGCAGATAGCAAACGAATCAGAAACACAGAGAATGCCACAAAGAGTACTGAAAATAACTCGTTAATTCAAATGGGTATTAACCAATGCTAATAATATGATCATAATGGTATTAACCTAGTTGCCAGGAATTTACTACCCATAAGAGAGACCATGAAGAATATGACAGAACATCTTATAGGTATCAATGAAAATCTTAAATGAAGATGAACAGACCTCCTGAAGAAGGTAACCATAAACCACAGATAAAAGGTCTAAGAAAGGTTACTGCCTTTTGTGAAATAGATTAACCCCATAAAAGCCTGGAATGCATCGCTGGGGAAAAAACAAATATAATGACCTGGCCTATGATATACACTTACATAGTAATGAAGAACTTCACAACGTGACAACATATAGAATTTTATTCCAATCAACTCAATACTTCAGCCAAATTAAATGCAGGAGTTTGAAGTTGGTAGAACTTCACATTTGATGAAAGATTAAGAAAAGATCATTATTATTGAATCTTCTTCTGTATTATGCAGTAATTTTCAAATATTTAAATTAAAATATGAAACAAAGAGCGTCAACCATATTTACTGAATATTAATTATGTGAAACATTACAGAGAGCATTGTCCAAGAGATGAAACAAAACAGTATAGTAATAACAAGGGTTTTATTCAATTACAAGACTTTAGTTACAATAAATTGATTTCAGCTTCTATAATAACACTATTAATAACTATTTCTATCACAAAAATTAAGCTTCTCACTGACTAAACACTTTCTCAACAAAAATGACCTGTTGAATCAAGTTGAGTTGTCAAGTCATCAAATAGAGTTCATATTGAAGTCAAATCAAAGTTGACAAGGATATGGAGTCAATTTTTTAGCATAAGAGGTCAGCCTAGGCCCACATCAAGAACTGTAGACACAAATTAGTTAACAAAGACAATGTGATTTTTACCAACACGAATAATGGTGATTGTTGCCACAAAATCTAGCAGGCCCAATGCAAAGCCTCATTGAGCAGAGCCAGACCTTACGGCAACAACAAAAAAGGTCGCCACTGTCACTTCAACAACCTTTCTCCTACTCTTTAGTGGTACTGAAGCACAAGGGAGGCTTCCCTAGATCACCTAAGGATACTCAAATGCTAAGGCTCAAGGTCATTGAATAAGAGGTCTATAATATTGGATAAAGTACCGGCAAGGCTTGGAAAGGCCAAAATGTTTTATATTAGGGTTCAAATACTCTATGCATAGACCAAAAATAAGGCTACTATAAGTTAGGGTTTGATTGATATGCAACAAGAATGTGCACAATGTCATATAGTGGCTAGGGAGAACGCCTCCTAATGATAATCAACAAGAAGGGAACAAATGCCTTCCAACAGAGACTAGGGTTAGGTTAGGAAATTAATTTCTATGGCTGTTAGGTATGCATAAACAGCAAAAGGATGACATCAGCCCTAAATAAGGAGGATTAACCATGCAACTTGCTAAATTTGCTTTTATTTGCGATTTATGGATGCAATTCCTAATTTCTAAGCCACAAACATATGACAAAAATTTACTTTTACGCATAAATCTTCCCTAGAAACTCTAGTGGCTAACCCTAGACATCTAGGAATGGGAGAAAGAAGATGAAATTTAATAAAAAGAAAGAAAGAAGAAAGAAATTATTTTCCCGTCCACGAGGCTAAAGATAGTCTATGGGACAGATTGCTTCTTCATCTGCTCGATGTATTCGGCCCTTTTCTGTGAAGCTTCACAATAAATGCTCTCAGTTTCTCGACAAACCCCTCGCTAAATAGATTATCCCAAGAGCTAGCTACCAGCATATCTGCATAACTTTCCCTGTTGTCTTTGAATGCCTCACATTCTAAAATTAAATGTTTTTTTGTTTCCACTTTTCCGGAAGAACAAAAAATGCATTCCCTTTCCTCCCACACTTCCTTTGGCCTTTTCCAGCGCCTTGTTTCACAACGGAGTTGATGAGAATTAGTTCTTAACTGAGCAATAAGAATTTTGGCTCTCCAAGAGATATTGGCCTCTATGTATGCTTTTGGTTGATGATTATGTGTGGGATTAAACATTTCAATATATTAATTTTTCTTTCTTCCTAGCTCCTTATCCCAAGTACGTTTGTGGAACTTTTCCATAACAAAAGCTTTTATCTCTTTGTTGTTTATGGGGCACGCGTTCAAGCAAATACCCCATTTACTAAACCATTTGTTATTTCGCTACATCCAAGTTTTTTTGCTCTTGCACAATCTATCATTAAAGACAACCTTAGGCCATCTACCCTCTTACATTTGCTCAATTCTTTTTAAATACCTTATGACTCGCACCATAGCAATTGCTTCAATAGGAGCAGTCCCTGTTTCACTTAACAAGATATCATAGGGAACTGCACTTTTAATCTTAAATTTGTTTATAATCAAACACTTCTGAATTTTCTCAATTTGTCTCCACTGCATGTCGAAGGTATTGCCAGCTCACAATTCACAACCATAAAGAATCACCGGAATCACTAGAAGCCCAAAAAGAGTTTGAGTGGTCTTCCAGTGCCATAACTCTGCCTCTCTACACCTATTTCGAAAAGCATAAAATGCTTTCCAACCCCCCAAAGTTCTTTTCTTTCTACAACCATTCCAGCTTAAGTTTTCGATGAAGTCAATTCCGAGGTATTTGTAATCTGCAACTTCTTCCAGAATGTTGCCTTCAAAGTAGAACTTATGTTGGTTATGCTTTCTTTTCTTAGATAATACCACTACTTTCATTTTTGTTGATATTGACTTGCATCCCCACACTTCTACAAAAATGCTCAAGGGATAGTAAGTGCTCTTGCAAACCAAGAGCCGATTTAGCAATCAGAATAAGGTCATCTGCATACAAAAGAAGCCTTATAACAAACTTGCACAAATAGATACCATCACGCCCTTGCGAATTTAACCACTCCTCAAGCTTGTCGATATATAAACCAAAAAGGGTAGGAGACAGTGGGCAACCTTGTTTGACCCCGATATCGCTTCTAAAACTTTCAAAAATGCTTGTTGAAGTTCTAATTTTGACTTTCACCTCTTCATATAGCATATGCACAGCTGCTCTCAAATGTTTAGAAACCCCAAGTTCCTCCATTCTCTGCCAAAGTTTATCCCTAGGAACCGAGTCAAATGCTTTTCTGAAATCAACAAAGCAACAAAATACTTCTTCCTTTTTCAACGATGTGCCTTAAAGTTATGCAATGATCAATTGTGGAATGTTTAGGTCTAAAACCTGCTTGCCCTTTAGCACGCTTATCTCTTTCTTCTGCCCACTTGCTAATTTTGTTTTCTAGCATGCTTCCAAATAGCTTTGCGAACAAAGGGTTTATCATGATGGTCCTATAATTGGAGGGATTATTGACATCACTGCTCTTGAAAAGAGGTATTGCCAGACTAGTTATCCAATCTGTGGGGAGCCCTTGTTGTATGATGTTGAAGATTTTTGTAATGTGAGGTGCAAGAATCTTTGAGCCCCACTTTAGATATTCTGCATGGAGTTCAACTAAGTCTTTTGCTTTTCCAACACCCAACTTCTTGATACCCATCTCTACCTCTTGTACCATGAAGAGTTCAGTATCAGTGTTGACCAAGGGGGGAGGGTCAGCCTTGGGAACCTACTCATAGAGTTGTCTTGCATAGGCAAACCATTTAGAAGCTGTAATATTATTTCCAATTTCTATCTTTTTCGGTTGGAGCTCCTTCCAAAATAATTTGGGATTATTTTTCCCAATGAAGATTAGTTCTCCCCTCCTTGAAACCATGAAATCAACCTTTTTCTTGCTTAATAACTGCTTGTAAGATTTTAGCTTTATGTTATCCTTGTTTGACTCTTTCCACATTCTCCTTGCCTTTTTGCATTCCTTGTCAAACCAAGCATTAACCGGAAAGCAATTTGTTTCAGACTTCTTAATTTTTGTTCTTTTGCACTTTGCAAGTGCACATTGAATTAAATGTGTTAATTCATGACTATGAAGGCTGTGAATTGTAATTTTCTCCTTCTCAAAGAGTCTCTCTAACGTCATTTTGAATGTATTACAATTTTCTAAGGTCAAAAGAATTCTGCCTTGTGGGAGATTTTGTTGGACATGCTGAATTTTTTACTCTAATTGTTTCTTTCCAATCCAAGAGAAACATAAATAAATTGGCTTGTGATCTGATTTCAGATCCCACAGCTGATCTCCAACCAAAACTTCTTCCATTTTCTCACGCAAACCATGCGAGCAAATTACATAATCTACCACACTTGCTCCATTGTAAGTATTGCAAGTGAAATTACCGGACTTTGCCCATCTAGTCAAGCCATTACAAATGACTAAATCAAAGGCCCCACATAGAGTAAGCAATTGTTCACCAAAGAGATTGCAGCCCTTGTCCTCTGAAATTCTTTCCCACTGATGATTACTTTCTTCTGTAAGCCAAATAGGGTCACAATCATCTTTACAACAAAGAATGATGGCTTGCTCACTTGCAGTCCTAGCATTGAAATCACCCACTATAAGGACTTCACCTAGTTGTGAATATGTTGCAATATCCGCTTTTAAAGCTGCAAATGGATCTTTGTGGTCAAGTCCTCTACCTTTGTAGATTTTTGAAACTTGTGGCGCAAAATAGCATGCTGCAATTCTGATGTGGTTTCCATTTTCTATTTTGATCAACACACCAATGATTAGTGCCTTATACTACTAAGTTTAATGGAGCGTTTTGGGGCTAAATTTCATGGGAAAGACTTTGATGGAGTAAGGGGAGATTGTTACGGCGTCCACTTTTAAAACGCTAACTACTATTGTTGTCAGAGGAGAAATTAAATATAGGGAATGTGCATTCAGAGTTTCCCTATAGGCCTTAAAGAGAACAATTTTGAATGCAATAATGTAGCAAGATTGTTGAAATTTGACAGCTCAGGGAGAAATTCCCTCCTTTGGGAAGCCTTCCTCACCCCGAGAGGACCCTACTAGCCCTTGGAAGAATTTAGTTTGAACAAGGAAAATAATATTTTTAATGTGAAATCCACAAGTTCACAAAAGTTCAAGTCAGCTTGGGCAAGGAAATTCAACCTCCTAGGTCACATATAAATACACGTCACATCACTTGGGGGCATTGTCACACATCACATTTCCCCTCTTGATTGGTTCATATAGCTCTGAAATTATAAGGCCGAGGTCATACATGCAAAGGAGAGAAAAGGATAATCTGTCGACCAGCGTTGACTTGTGTTTTGGATCTGTTTGACCAGCCTTTGACTTGGGTTAACCAAACTCTTTAACTGTTTGGGAGGCCGAGTTGACTATTGATTTGACGGATATTTTTTTAGCATTTTGACCAGTGTAGACTTCAGATTTTGGGCTAGGGTTTCTGCAAGTCAACGTTTTGACATTGACTAAATTCCATGGCAGATTCGTTGATTG
The DNA here is from genome assembly GCA_000404065.3 of Pinus taeda. Lineage (NCBI taxonomy): Eukaryota > Viridiplantae > Streptophyta > Pinopsida > Pinales > Pinaceae > Pinus > Pinus taeda. The sequence continues at coordinate 331,126 of APFE030530301.1, forward strand.
TTTTGATTGGGTTTAACCGAGCTTGGAAGATCGAGTTTGTTGTTGCTTTGACTAAACTCTTTGGAGGACTTTGACCGTTGACTGCTCACTAGTTAGGGCAGCGTTGACTTTTGTTGACTTTGACAAAATTTGCAGATTTGACTTTTGGGCTCATCTTTGATTGGATATTGGTTTGAAGATATTGATTGGTCAAAGGTTTGACTTTGACTCATTGTTGATGTATTTGGATTATGTATCTCTCTGTTGAACATTTGATGACAATCTAATAGAAGAAGAATTTGCAAAAGGTTTTCCCCTTGTGGGGTTTTTCCCTCATCCTTGACCAAATCTTGTGTCTCTATTGTTCTTGGTTGTCTTCTATTGTGCATTTGGATTATTGTTCTATCTACAATTGCTTATTATTGTTGGAAGATCAAATCTATTGGATAAAATGATTGCTAACAAAAGAAGAATTGTAATAAGTGATTATTTTAAGCATAGAACATTGGAAAATTAACATGGTTTCAGAGCTAAGGTGAAGACAAGCCTAAGGAGACAAAAGCAATCAACTTTTAAGGAATCTAATTTGAAGGAGCTTATTTGACGTGGTCAAGATTTCTAACTCATACTTCAAGATTGAAGAGAAGTTGAATGACTCATCCAACTATGCAGTTTGGAGAACCAAGTTGGATGCAAAGGAAAGGTACCTGAGCCACTTGAGAATGCCTCCGCTACTATCAAGGCCAAGTAAAAGAAAGGTGATATCAAAGCTAAGAAAATTATTATTGATTCACTGAAAGATCATTTGATTGTTTATATTAAAAAGTTGAAGAAGTCCAATGAAATGTATGATGAGCTAGTTGGGATGTATGAAGTCAGCAGCTTGAGTCACATTCTTTCTTTGAAGAATCAACTCAAGGATATCAAGATGAATAAGGGAGAAACTATGCAGTCCTACTTCATGAGGATATCCCAACTCAAGGATCAATTATTGTCTGCTAGAGAAGTTACTTCTAATAGAGAGCTGGTACTAATTGCACTTAGAGGTCTTCCACCTAATTGGGAGACATTCATTACAACTATTAGCAACAATGACAGATCCTGACATTTGATGAGCTCATTGGCAAGTGCACTGAAGAAGAGACCAATATGATTTCCAGAGGGAGAATTCAAAAGCACGAAGAAGGAGAACCCTCTACTTTTGCTAGTCAAGCCAAGAAGAAGAGAGGAAGAGGACCATCAAATTCAAGAAAGCCTTCTCCTGAATCGAAGGACTCCAATAGAAGATCTAGAAGGGATGTATCAGAAATTTAGTGCTACAATTGTCACAAGCTTGGTCATATTGCCTGAGACTGTCCAAAGAAGAGAAGACCTCCAAGGTCCAACTTCAACAACAATCGTAGCTACAACAACAATAGGTTCAACAAGAAAAGAAGACGAGATGCCCCTGCTGATCGATAAGAAGGCCACCATCCTCAAAAGAGATCAAGGAACTCTTGGTATGATAATAATGCAGTTGCTACTCAATCTGAATACTTTTTTATTTCTTCCCTTTCCAATTCCTCTCCTCTATTTCGTTTGATAGCTAGTTGGTAGGTAGTGGGGCTTGTAGACACTTCACTGGGTATCGTGAAGTCCTCTCAAACCTAGTTGAGAGAGAAACAAATTTGAAAATCATTCTTGGGACTAATTCTACCTATACTGTGAAGGGCTTTGGCTTTATTTCATTTCATTTGGACTATGGGGAAACTATTCATCTATATGATGTTCTATATGTTCCAGGGTTGAAGAAGAATTTGGTGACTATATCTACCTTGGAGGACAAAGGAATGAGAGTTGCCTTTATAAGAGGGGAGGTCCTTACTTGGCCTATGGAATCCCGCATGAAATAAGCATTCACTTTGGTATATAGAATTGAAGGTCTTTATAAATTTAATGGAAGACCAATCCGAGCATTGGTACATGATAGCAATCATCAATGTGAATTATGGTATCGAAGATTCGCTCACCTTCATTATGATACCCTACCTAAGGTAAGAACTAGAAGGATGCTTTTTGGAATGCCTGAGGTTCAAACAAGTCATGATGGAATTTGTCCAAGATGTGCAAGTGGAAAGAAGTCTAAGGGACCATTCCCTTCTAGCAAGAGCGGGATCAGTGGAATTTTTCAACCCAATCATTCTGATCTATGTGGACCCATGCCGATGACATCTCTTGGTGGCTATCTACACTACATAATCTTTGTGGATGACTTCTCTCGCAAAAGTTGGATATTCTTCTTAAACCACAAGGACGAGGCATTTGATATGTTCAAAGACTTCAAAGAGCTAATAGAAAATCAAACAGGGAGGAGAATCAAAGACTTCAGGTCTGATATGAAGGAGAATTCATCTCAGATGTGCTCATTGACTTTTGCAAGAAAGCTGGAATCAAGGAGACTGTTATGCCTTACAACCCTCAACAAAATGGAGTAGTTGAAAGAAAGAACAAGACCATTACGGAAGTTGCTTGGGCTATGTTGCATGATCAAAACTTGTCATAGTTTCTATGGGGTGAGGCTGCGAAAATTGTTGTTTATGTTCAAAACAAGACTCCCCATCAAGCCTTGGGTGACAGGGTTCCTGAAGAAGTTTTCATAGGTGTAAGGCCCGATATTGGACATTTGAGGATCTTTGGCTGCCTCATCTACTTTCCTGTGCTGAAGGACAAGAGGAACAAGCTGGAAGCTACTGGAAAGAAAGGTACGTTTGTTGGATATTGTGAAATTTATAAAGCTTATAGAATATACATACCTGGTCAAAACAATATAGAGTTTAGCAAGGATGTGACATTTGACGACGATGTTGCCCTTGGGAAAGCAAGGGACACTCCTCCTCTTGCCAATGTTCAGAAGAAGGATGATGACATGGATCTAATAGAAAGTCCTTATGTGCTTGGGCCTGTGAGTGATGTTGGTGATGATCCCACAAAACTCATGCACCCCTTGAATCCCACTCCATATGATCCTCCTAGCACGAAGAGACCACTTTGGCTTTGTGACACTTTATAGGATGTTGAAAGGGATGTTGCTGCCAGAGGAACCTTCAGGGAAAGCAAGAAGCCATGTAGGTATCAGGGATATGTTGTGGCTATGAGCAACATCATATAGCCTGAACCATACACCTTTGAAGAAGCTATGAAAGAGCAGCTATGGAAGGACACAAAGACTAAAGAGTATGAATCTATCATGAAGAATGATGTGTGGGAAGTGGTTCCGAGACCCGAAAGAAACTATGTCGTCACTTCAAAATGGTTGTATAAGATTGAGCATGGCGCAGATAGTAGTATCGAGAAATACGAGGCGAGGTTTGTGGCTAGAGGGTTCTCCCAGAAAGAGGATGAGGACTATGATGATATATTTGCACCAGTTGCCCGCTATACTACTATTCGATCTACTGTTGCCCTTGTTGCTATCCAAGGATGGACTCTCACCAAATGGATGTGAAGACTGCATTTCTACATGGAGTACTTAAGGAAGAAGCATATGTTGAGCAATGACAGAGCTTTGAGGAGCACGACAAGAACATTCATGTGTGAGCTAAAGAAAGCATTTTATGGATTGAAGCAAGTTGTCAGGGCTTGGTATGCTCGCATAGATAGTTGCTTGATGAAGCTTGGTTTTACGAAAAGCAATGTCGACCCGAACCTCTGCTTAAAAGTTGTCCAAGGTATGCCCTTGATTTTGGTTTTATATGTTGATGACTTATTTTTGACAAGTGGAGAGCCTCTGATTCTCAAGTGTAAGAGGGAGTTGGCCTTTGAAATTGAGATAAAAACCTTGGATTAATGCACTACTTCCTAGGCTTAGAGTTGCCGCAGAGGCCTAGTGAGATTTTCCTTTCACAAGGGAAGTATGTTGTGAAAATACTGGAAAGATTTGGTATGTTAGAATGTAAGTCCATGGCCACAACAATGGAAATGAACTTCAAGAAGTTATGTGCAGAAGTTGTGGGACTCGATCTAACAAATCCCTCTGAGTATTGTCAATATGTTGAAATGTGTAACAAAGAAATTTCAACGCCCACTCCGGTTATCAGTTTTCCTTATCACTCCATTCATTTAGTTTTAAATCCAAGCATGATAAAATATTCTAAAATCTGGAAATGACAATATTTTACTGAAAACACAAATTTAGAGATTTCACAACTACTGAAATTACAGAAATAAAACACAGCAAAATTATGACAGCCACACAGAAAATAACACAGTGATTTTTGGTCAACGTGACCCTGGAAAAACCCCCTACAACTCTTAGGGAAAACCAGTTTGAGAGCTCCTCTTTATTTCTGAAAATGCTTTTACAGAGAAACTGAAATACACTGTAAAAATTCCAACAACCACAAATTACAACTTATCTCAATTTCCGTGCTTGCACTCCGCCTCAAAAATTGTACCAATCAGCAAACAACCAAAAGAGAAATTTTCCAACAATAAAACAACATTAAATGTTGTATGGCCTGCCTCAAAAAACATGCTCAGAACTTGTTGTATGGACCGTACGGATTTCAGTAGAATGGTTGCCTCGAAATTCATGCACAAATCTGCCTCGAACTCGTGCCCTTGTTGTTGTCCCTCTTCCTCGATTTTTGTGCCTTTCTCCTATTGTCCAGTTTTGCCTTGGGATGCGTGCCAATAAATGATGCTGCCCAAATTTGTTGAAATGTCTTCTTGCTACTCTCCTTCACTTCCTCACTGCTCAAAAATTTTCTCCTTGCTCTCTCTTCTCTTTCTCTCAAATGCTCATGAAAGAATGAATTGATCTTTTCCTCTTCTCTTCTCCTTTTACTCTCTAAATGACCTTTTGGGTTACCCTAAGATCTAATGGCTGAGATTCATTTAGATCTAGGCATGAGAATAAATGTGCATTTAATTCTCACTTTCTATTTTTTAATTCACCCACTTAAATAAAGACCCACTTAGCATTTTATTTCCATATTCACTTTTTCACTCTCTAATTCTTCATTGACTTTAATAAAGTCACCTTTAAATTAGAATGTAACTTTACCAGTTACCACTTATAAAGTCACTTTTAAATTAGAATGTAACTTTGCCACTTATAAAGTCACTTTTAAATTAAATTGACTTTACCACTTATAAAGTCACTTTAGGAGAAAAGTAAAAATAAATTTGGACACTTTTCCCTAGGCCAAAGATCAAAGCCTTAAGGAACCACTTGTCCTCTAGTACCCAAATTTTAACACTCAATCTTACCGAGAAAAGTGTTCCTCGCCACTCCCATCTTGTCTCTAAAGTAGACATGCTTGCCCCGTGACAAGGCTTTGGTGAAAATGTCTGTTACCTACTCATTTGTGGAAATGTACTCAAGCTTGACAGTGCCCTTTTGGACATAATCTCTAATGAAGTGATACTCGATCTCAATATGCTTTGACCTGTCATGAAAAATTGGATTCTCTGTGAGTTTTATGCAACTCTGATTATCACAATAAATTACTGAAGGTCTCAATGCCTGACCAAATAGACCAAACAACATCTTGCGAAGCCATATGGCCTCACAACTAGCCAAACTAGCAGCCATATACTCTGCATCAGCTGAGCTCAATGCAACTGACTGTTGTTTCTAATTGATCCACGACGTAACTGCCAAACCCAACCCAAAATAGCACCTGGAAGTACTCTTCCTATCTGAAGCACAACCTACCCAATCTGAATTCGTGTACCCTGCCAGTCTCACTCCATTGCCCTGTCTATAATTCAGACCAAAATCCACAGTCCCCTACAAGTAACGAAGAATGTGTTTTGCAGTCACCCATTGCACTCTCCTGGGCTCACACATGAACTGACTCATAATGTTAACTGCAAAACATATATCTGGTTGAGTGTTGACCAAATACATCAAACAACCAATCAATTGCCTGTATAGAGTAGGACCCACCAACTTAGAATCAGAAGCATGAAGCTTCTTCCAGTTAGTTATCACAAGTGTAGACATGGGTTTGCAGTCTTCCATGTGAAATCTGCTAAGAATATCCACAATGTACTTCCCTTGTCCCAAGAACAAATGCCCCTCCTCCTCCCACACCTCCAATCCCAGAAAATAATGCATCAAGCCGATATCCTTCATCTCAAACTCTGAAGCAAGATCTCTCTTGCAGCCCTCAATGAGTCTCTTTGCACTAGTGATGATCAAGTCATCAACATACAACACCAGAATGAGAGGCTCCTCACCCGCCACAATGAAGTATAGGTTTGGATCAGCCTCACTCTTTGTGAAACCCAACTTTTGCAAGTATGTATCAATCCTCGAGTACCAAGCTCTAGGAGCTTGCTTCAGGCCATAAAGTGCCTTTTTCAATCTACATACATGGGACTCCTTCCCATGCACCTCAAAGCCCTGCGCTACTCAATATAAACCTCCTCTTGAATGAAGCCATTGAGAAATGCGATCTTCACATCCATCTGGTGGATCTTCCAACCCATCTCTGCTGCAACCGATATAATGGAGCAAATAGATGTATACCGAGCTACGGGAGCGAAGGTTTCCTCATAGTCAACTCCCTCTACCTGTGAGAACCCTCTTGCCACAAATTGAGCCTTGAACTTCTCGATGCTGCCATCTGCATCATGCTTTATCTTGTAGAGCCATCTGGAAGTAACAACTGATTTACCTTCAGGCCTCGGCACTACCTCCTAAACATCATTCTTCATAATAGAAGAATACTCCTCCACCATGGCCTCTCTCCAAACCTGTTGGCTGGCAGCCTTCTAATAACTAGAAGGCTTGGAGTCAACAGTGCTTGTTACCAATGCCATGTAACTATAGAACCACTCAGGTGGTTTACTCTCTCTAACCTGTCTCTTTGGCTCAGCAACTAATGTGGCCTCATGCAAGGTGTCTTGAAGCCACTTGGGCTTCCTCTTCCCTGAGCATACTTCTCCCACCGGAGTGAAAGAATCCTCATCATCATCAAAACCCTGAACTCGTGAAGGCCTGTCGACTAACCTCATGCCTAAATCTGTGCCTGTAGATGCTGAAGTACCGTGCGAACTGTCCATTAGTGGACTACCTTGTGAACTGCTCTACGCACTGCCCTGCATGCTACCCGAAGAACCACCCACCTGACTTTGAGAACCACTACTCACTGATGGACCTGACACTGTAATCGATGTACCTCCTAATCCCTGACCACTGGATCCCTGTGACTAACTCAGCTGCTCTCGAGGGTCTGGGGACTCTGGATACTCTAACTCCCATGACCTCCTGAAAGCTCTCTCCTCCTCGAACTTCACATCCCGCCTGACAACCACTTTCCTTTGCGCAGGAATATAAATCTGATAAGCTTTCGAGGTCTCGCTATAACCCATATACATGCCCTTGTCTACAATGGGCTCTATCTTGGTCTCGTTCTCCTTGGGGACATAGGAATATGTAAGGCATCCAAAGATACGAAAGTGCCCAACATCAGGCTTCTTCCCAGAAAAAGCCTCCTTCAGAGTCACATTCCCCAAGGCACGATGTGGACTCCTATTCTGCAAGTACACAGCAGTGTTGCAGGCCTCTGCCCACAAAAATAAAGGTAACCGCTGATCATGAAGCATGGCTTTAGCAACCCCTACAATGGATCTTTTCTTCCTCTCTGCAACCCCATTCTGCTAGGGGTTGTAAGGAACTGTGAACTCCCTCCTAATGCCTGCCTCAACACAAAAATCAACAAACTCACCAAGGTTATACTCCCCTCCATTGTCCGACCTGAGGACCTTGATCTTCCTACCTGTCTAGGTCTCCACAAAAGCTTTGAACTCTTGAAACCGCTTGAAGACCTCACTCTTGGTCTTCAAGAAATAAATCTAGGTCTTCTTGGAGTGGTCATCAATGAATAAAACCTAGTACTCATAGCCACTCAAGGATACATGAGATGTCCAACCACTCACATCGTTATGAATCAAGTCAAGGATCTTGGTCGCTCTGCTGGGAAAAGGGGATCTGGCAAACTTCCCCATAGCACATCCTCTACATAAATCAAGGTGATCAGAACTAAAATCTAGCACACCAATGGTGATCTCCCGCAATGTGCTCAAGGCCCCATGATACATGTGCCCCATCCTGCAGTGCCAAATCTCACACAGCTCTGAACTGCTAGATCTCTTGTCGGTCCTGTCTCTGGTGCTGCTACTCAATGCCATCAGGGGCTGGAATGAGAATTTGTACACCTTGGCATGCCGCACACCAATCTGTGTAGCTGAAGAAGCTAGAGTTCCCCTAGGATATATAAGCACCTGCCCTCTCCTGAACAACACATCATATCCTCTGTCCTCAAGTGCTGAGACATATATCAGGTTCTTCTTCATTCCAGGCACATATAGAACATCTAACACTTTCAAGGGAGGTTTGGGTCCCCCATCAAATGTCAATGTCCCCACACTGACTGCTCTAACAATGTTGTCATCACCAAGTACTACCTCCATATCAGTATCACCCTCTGAAAGCTTTGAGAAGTACTCTCTGACTGCTGTCATGTGGCGAGAAGCGCCACTGTCAACATAGCAAATGCTAGAAGATGCTCTGCTAGTAGCAGGGAATGCACACTCCCTCTGAACCTGTATGATAGGTGATCCTGCACCAGTGGCCTCACAAGCTATGAACCAAACTCCCGATCAAAACTCTCTAAGAAGCTCTCTATTTCTGCAAAAGCTACCATGGGTTTGTCTTTCCCTTTCTTGTTCTTCTTCTCCAAACACACAACAACATAGTGTCCCAACTTTTGACAATTCCAACATTTGACTTTGGAATAGTCCTTCTCCTTGTTATGTTGCTTACCTTTACCTTTGCCTTTGCCTCCATTGTTGGAAGCTTGTTTCTTTGCTTTGCCCTTCTTGCCTCTTGCTAACAATGCCACATTGTCATCCTCCTCCACCTCTTTGGCTACCCCAAGATGGTTCTTTTTAATCTCATTTTGAATGCAATCATCCCACAACCTCTCCCAATCGGGAAGGTTTTCCTGTGCAACAATGCCATCCACAAAATTCTCCCAAGTCTTGAGAAGACCATCCAAAGCAATCCTCACCAACTCAGTGGATGCAATGATCTTACCTACGGTTGCCAACTCATCTCTCACTAAAGTGATCTTTGTGAGGTGTGTTGTAGCACTGTCAACCTTGGCCATTTTAATGGCCTTCAATTTCTCCTTTAGGACCATTTTTCTGTTTTCATTTGAGCTCTGGTAAACACTGGTCAAGGTTGTCCACATCTCATGTACATAAGTCTTTCCTCTCACATGAGGAATGACATGGTCTTTGATTCCTTCCAAAATCAATCTTTTTGCCTTAGTATTCTTTTTGTTAAACTCTGCCAACTGTACAGGGTCAGCAAGTACTATTGCTAGGTTTTGTGTGGTATTTACCATAATGCCCCAGACTTCTGCTTCCTCAATGATGCTCTAGATTCTCTCCTTCCATGCACTGTAGTTATTCTTCCCATCCAACCTGCCTTCAACTCTCAAACCCAAAGACATGTTTCATTGTCCTATCAAACTGAAATTTTCAAATTTGTGGTAAAGATTTTTGTTTTCTGTGTAAAAACCAGCTCGCTGTAATTTTCACTTTGTTGTCCCAAACTGCACTTTTCAGTGAACCAAACTCTAATACCATAAAGAAATTTCAACCCCACTCTGGTTATCAGTTTTCCTTATCACTCCATGCATTTAGTTTTAAATCCAAGCATGATAAAAAATTCTAAAATCTGGAAATGACAATAATTTTATGAAAACACAAATTTAGAGATTTCACAACTACTGAAATTGCAGAAATAAAACACAGCGAAATTATGACAGCCACACAGAAAATAACATGGTGATTTTTTGTCAATGTGACCCTGGAAAACCCCCCTAAAAATCTTGGGGAAAACAAGTTTGAGAGCTCTTCTTTATTTCTCAAAATGCTTTTACAGAAAAATTGAAATACACAGTAAAAATTCTAGCAACCACAAATTACAACTTATCTCGATTTTCGTGCTTTCACTCCATCTCAAAAATCGTGCCAATCAGCAAATAGCAAAAACAAAAATTTTCCAGCAATAAAACAACATTAAATGTTTTACGGCTTGCCTCAAAAAACGTGCCCAGAACTTGTTGTACGGACCATGTGGATTTCAATAGTACAATTGCCTCGAAATTTGTGCCCAAATCTTCCTCGAAATTCATGCCCTTGTTGTTGTCCCTCTTCTTCGATTTCTGTGTTGTCCCTCTTCCTCGATTTCTGTCTCTCCTACTATAGGTTTTTGCCTTGGAATGCGTGCCAATAAATGTTGTTGCTCATATTTGTTGAAATGTCATCTTACTATTCTCCTTCACTTCCTCACTGCTCAGAAATTTTCTCCTTGCTCTCTCTTCTCTTTCTCTCAAATGCTCATGAAAGAATAAATTGATCTTTTCATCTTTTCTTCTCCTTTTACTCTCTAAATGACCTTTTGGGTTACCCTAAGATCTAATGGCTGAGATTTATTTAAATCTAGGGATGAGAATAAATGTGCATTTAATTCTCGCTTTCTATTTTTTAACTCACCCACTTAAATAAAGACCCACTTAGCATTTTATTTCCATAGTCACTTTTTCACTTTCTAATTCTTCATTGACTTTAATAAAGTCACATTTAAATTAAAATGTAACTTTACCACTTATAAAGTCACTTTTAAGTTAGAATGTAACTTTACCACTTATAAAGTCACTTTTAAATTAAATTGACTTTACCACTTATAAAGTCACTTTAGGAGAAAAGTAAAAATAAATTTGAACACTTTTCCTTAGGCCAAAGATCAAAGCCTTAGGGAACCACTTGTCCTCTGGTACTCAAATTTTAACATGTAATTAGGTTCGGTCTTCATAATGTCTATTGTAATCATGATTTTATGTATTTGGTGAAAAGAGAAAAAGAAATTTATTATTTTCATTTTTTGATTCATAGGTTTCATGCTCAAGGTAAATTTATTTGTAGATCAAGCACCCAATGAGTGCTTCTAGGTTTGTCATAGAATTATGAAGTCAAAAGAGTCATTGTCATACATGTAAGACCCCTTTGGGCATCTTGTATTATGTAAAAGAAATTTATTTGAGTCATAAAAGACCCTCCAAGACCTTGTCAACAAGTTGCAACAAGTCGGCCTACATGAAAGATCAAGTTGGCCTTCATGAGAGAATAAGTCGGCCTCCTAACAGCTATTTGACCTATAAGAGAAGCCTATATATAAGAAACTTCGACCTCACTTGAAGAGCATCCAATCAAGCAGCAACAAGTTCAATCAAGGAAGAGAAAAAGGTGTGAAGAAGAGGAGGACTAGAAGAGGAAAAGAAAGTGGAATTTTTGGACTGCCTTTGGGCTACTATCCTTCACACGTGTGAGAAAACTAGGGCACCTATTGCAACATCTAAGACCAAATTGCAGAAATCGAGTTAAGGCATCAATTGACATACTTTGCAAGTCGAGTTTCTTAGAAGAAAAGATCAATTCAAGCGAAGGAGAGGAAGAAATCACCATCTTTTCCACACGTGCAAGAGCTAGGGTTTTTGTAGAAGAAACTGTTGGGGTCGAAGTTCTTAGAGAAGTTGTTGGGGTCGAAGTTGCTAGAGAAGTTGTTGGGGTCGAATTTGCTGGAAAGAATGCTCATCAAGGACAAAGTTTGACTTGGTCTTAGAGGGGTCTTTTTCAAGGGTCAAAGGTCTTGGAATTCATCATTTGAAGTTCTATAAGAAGAGAAGAGTTCTTGTGGGTTTTCCTCCCAAGAGGAGAGGTTTTGGCCCTAGCTAACAGCCTACATTTTGTGTCTCCTTGTCTCATTGATCTTCATTGTTTGGTACTTGTTTGATGATAGAGAACACTAATATAATCAAGTGAAAAGAGAATCTACTCAAGTTAATTAAATACATCACAAGCAGTTATCAAAAGTAGAGAAATCACCTAATCTAGTTGCCCCTAGATTTCTCAACATGGTATCAGGGCTAAGGAAACAAGACAAGAAGAGCTAGAATTGTGCCCAAATCTTGTGGAGAGATAGAGTTGTTAGTCAAGGCCTTGCTATGTGACAATGTTGGTTGGTATCATGATTCATGAGATGTAATTAGATAAACTGAAAACATAGCTTATAAGATGGCTTACCAATCCGACTCTTCTTATGAGAATTCTTCAGTTTGAAAATTTACAAGTACCATGTATGGATTATGAATACCTCCCTAGTTAAGAGGGACTGTTGAAATGTGTAACTAGGTTCGGTCTTCATAATGTCTATTGTAATCATGATTTTATGTATTAGATGAAAAGAGAAAGAAATTTATTATTTTCATTCTTGATGCATGGGTTTCATGCTTAAGGTAAATTTATTTGTAGGTCATGTTACCCACCACTTGTGAGTAGTGCATATAGGAGAAAAATTTTCTCCTAGATGGTCTTTAGCTGGCAGCCAGCAATCCCTTGCAGCCACCAAATAGCTCAATGTACCATCGTCTCCGCCACCTTAACCAACCATGTGGTCCCTCGACCACTTGTCATGAATGTATGTTTGAAGGTGGGCCTCCCGATCTCGAAGGTATGGCTTTTCATTGGCATAGTTGAGAAATTTTCCTTACTTGTCATGGGCACTTTTGGGCATGGATTGGTGGGGGGATTCGGCAGAAAGAGTGGGTTAAGTTTGTATTCTTGTCTCCACTGCCTTATATCGTGGTTACCCTTGTATCCAATGTTCCACCAAGTTTCTGGGACGAGGAGGCGAGGGAGCGGGGATACGCAGGAGCAGCCTATGCAAAAGCTCCCCACCAATTTTTAGTAAACGTGGGGGTACATCAGGGTCTTAAAAACATAGAAATATAAAATATAAATCGATGAATCATATAACTGAAACAAATTTAAAACAAAAAGCATGATCAT
>APFE030530303.1:35194-56775 GCA_000404065.3 Pinus taeda
AACATTCAGCACATAGGTGAATTAGGTCAGTGAATTGGTTGACCTGAGGAAGCTTGAAGATTGGGAGGAAGGAATCCCAAATGCCCAATATATCTGTTCCCGCTACATGTTTGGCCTTCAATTCATTTAGCAGGTGGAGGTGGAATTTGCTTTGGTGCAGGAATTCTTCTGATATTTGGTAATCCAAATCTGCTAAAGCTTGCCACTCCAATTCTCTCCGAGGGGCATTTAAAGGGGCAACATTGAGGGCCACAGGTGAGTCTCCATGGTTACTTAAGAACTCTGTTTTGTATGTAAACTGATGTTACTAGGCTGAGTAACAGAAAAAGTATTGCTTGGACAAAGAGGTGAATTGAGAAACAGAGGACGATAGGGTAAACTTGCAGCAATTGAAATACTGCACACAGTCACTTGAGAAGGCGAATGCTTGTCTTTAACAGACCTTTCTCAATAATTAGGTGTAAGTTCCGGGTTTCCTGTTCACGAATGCGCGAACAGAATGCAGGTTTCAATGAAAGTTTTGTTTAAACAGGCTCAGCTAGTGAATTTCGACCGTTCAATTTTCAATGGGAACTGGGTGCAGGGAATTTTGCCGGTGAATTATGCGTTTTTCAGTATCTTAAGTGAGTTCTCAGCTATTGCAGACAAAACCGGGCTCAGAGAAGATTTGCAGGGATAAATACCTGGTAAACTCGACGGTCCGGGTCACGAATGCAGGTGGGTAAGCGCGCCGAAGGTCTCCAGGTCGATTTGAGCAGGTTGGTGCAATTTTGGACGTAAAATGCATGCAGAAGGCGCAACAATAATTTTTGCAAAAAGTGCAAAAAACACGAAAAATTGGCAAAACTATGGATTTTTTGGGACATTTGCGCCTTTTTCGGATGACGTCAGCATGACGTCATCGGGTGGGTCAAGGTCAGATGACGTCAGCATGACGTCATCAGGTGATGTGGTGGCTTATGAGTGGTCCACGGGGGTGGTGAGGTGGCGGACAAGTGGAGCAATGGCGGACGGGGGCGCGGACGCGGCGATGACGCAGGCAGTGACGTGGTGCTGATGCTGGCAGGCGGACTGGTGAAAAACCGGAAACCACGGTGGTATCATATCGCACCGCTTTTGATACGGAAGGGAATCTGTCAGAGGGGGCTCCGATACAATTTGGGGGCGACGCGTGGCTGAGGCCTGACGTCAGCCTCTGACAGATATCGGACGATATCTTTCGGACGTCGGGGCCGGTCCGATATCCACGTCAATTGTCGGATGAAAAGCGCTCGATCGGACGGTCGACGGGCTGATGAACTGTGCGGTTGATATGGCGTCGGGCGGGTAATAAACAATTATTTTTCACGGGATTTGTGCCCGGCGGGACCCTTAGAATTATTCGCGAATTGCATGGTTTTCTAATGTATTTTTATATAAAACGCGCTTTAATCCTGAACTTAGGATAAAGCGGAAAAGTGGGTTTTCAAGGTATTTTTGCCTTTTGAGCGGGTTTAAAGGGTGCAGATGGGCTTTTTCCAAGGTTTCATAGGCAAAATGAAAGGTTGACTAGGTAGATGAGTTCTGTAGGAGGAAAAAGGTAAGGTTTGGGTTCTTAAACTAACCAGATGTCAATTTAATTCCCTAGTAGTGAATCATATGGCTATAATGCCAAGGGGGGGGGGATATTTATAGAATGTTTGGGGTTTATACACCATGGTGTTATAATAGTAGGGAAAGGGCAACATAGGGAGTTAAATAATAGAAATTAAGGGTTAATATGAAGGGAGAAGGTGAATGAGGAGTGACATCACTAAGTTTATTTGAAAACAACTTAGCTTAGGGAGTAGATCAAAATGAAAAGAATTTTGCACAAGAAATGTGGCTCTTAGAGGATACAAGAACCAACATAAAACCTTGAATTTCTGTCATAAACACAACTTGGTGAAGGGATGTTAGTAATGAGTGTTTAAACAAGGAAAAAGGGAAGTTAGACATGCTCCATTGTGTTGCTTTCCTTGTATTGATCAACAAGATTCAGTTTGAAAGGAACACCACTTCTGCAACCCCATCTACCTACCCATCTACTTGCCTAGCATTTTTTGTTTCTTCTTGGAGGGTGCACTTGGACTTGCAGACCCTTATGTGCCTTTTCTTTTCCATTGGCTTTTTCTTTTGATTGCCTATTTAGCACTACCCTTATTTCTTCCAAGGCCCCAGATTCAGCAGTTGGGAACCCTAGGTTTCTCTGCCTAACTATTGGTCTGCCAAGATTAAACAGTTTGGACAGACTTCTCTCTCTATTCTACAACATAAAATTGAAACATGTCATGATCCAGATTAGACTGTTGGACCATCCATCAAAATTTAATAAACATGAAGGCATGTACACACCTTGCCTTGCCTTGGAAATATGTGATCTTTGTATCAGCAAAGCAGAGCATATTTGGCATTTGAATTTGCCAATCATGAAATATGAAACCTATTGGTATAGGTATCCAACACCTCCAACCCCTTCGAATCCTTGTCCGTTGAAGATCCTTCCTCCCCTCCATCTTCCCCCCGAGCAGCCCCCTCTCCCACCTGCATGATCTCTCTCCCTTCCCCTCCTCCAACCGTAGATAGAATCCTCACCAAAAAAAAATCGAAAGAAGCCAGTCAATCCACAGATCCTCCGAGAAAAGCTGGTAGAAAGTCAAATAAAGAGCTCAGAGATGAAACAATTGCAAAAGAGATGGCAACGGGAACGCAACAACCAATGGACTCATACCTAGGCAAGCTGAAAGGAAGTGGAGAAAAGGCAAAGGAGAGGAGTGGGCCTCACCCAACCAATGGTAAATAATGATCTTGGTCTCTTGGAACTGTAGGGGGATGGGCTCTCCCTCAAAACTAAAAGCAATTAGGGACTTATTAAAACAGGAGCAGCCAAACCTCCTCCTCATCCAGGAGACCAAAATTTCGGCACAAGACTTTCAACATCAAAGCCAAAACTTCAAAAACTTCACTGGGGTATCAACAGGCTCAGAAGGCACCTCAGGAGGAATAGGAACAATATGGAACAAGAACAAATGGGAAATCATCAACTCCCAATTTTGCAACTGGTGGGTAAGAACGGATTTGAAAAACAAAGGAACTCAGGGAATCTACTACATATACAACATATATGCTCCAAATCATCATAGGGACAAAGGCCGCTGTTGGGAAACCATATCCTCAGACCTTCAATCGGTGCAAAACAGGAACATAATTCTTGGGGGAGACCTGAACTTAATAAGAAACGTGGAAGAAAAGCTGGGAGGAAACTACCACGCAAACCCCTCAAGAGACATGCTAGAATCCATAATTCAGTCACACAATTTGATGGACATTCCCCTATCCAACGGAAAATATACATGGAGCAACAAAAGAACTGGCTTCTCTAACATTAAAGAGAGACTGGATAGATTTCTACTCCAGGAAGGAATCGCTGCAAGTTTCCAGTCCATTAAGAGTCAACTAATCCATGCTTCGGCCTCTGATCATAAACCTGTGATTCTAAACCTGGACAAAGGCAGAAATGTGGGGCCTCTCCCTTTCAAGTATAACAAAATTTGGGATCTGCAAGAAGACTTTCGCACTCTTATCCAAAATCAGTGGGCCAAGGAAGTAAACGGGTCGCCCTACTATATATGGGAGACTAAGTTAAAATTGCTGAGAGCAGTCCTCAAATAGTGGGCAAAAGAAGCAACGACTTTGGAAAACAAAGAAAAATCAGATTTACTTATGAAGATGGAGCAGTGGAATAAGGCTAAAGAAAATATTCAATTCACAAGTGAAGATCTAGACCATGAAAAAGAAATGTAGAGGGAACTCTATCGCCAGAATAGAGCTGAGGAAGAGGACCAAAGACAAAAATCCTGTTGTCTTTGGCTGAAAGCTGGAGAGAAAAACACTTCTTTTTTTCTTAACAATATAAAACTCCGGCGAGTTGGAAACCATATAGACAGAATAGAGGTAGAGGGAAAAGAGCTTCGGGACCAAGAGGAAATCAAAGAAGCAGCTTACAGTCACTTCAAATCTCTCCTTTCTATTGCTCCTCAACAAATGGACAACCTTGACTTCCTTAGTGCAGTAGAGAGCAAAATTTCATAAGCTCAGAATAAAGAATTGGATCAGGACATTAGAGAAGAGGAAATTCGAGTAGCAACCTTCAATATGCAGCAGGACAAGGCCCCGGGACCGGATGGATTCACGGTCGCCTTCTACCGAACTCATTGGGAAACAATCAAAAAAGACTTTGTGCGGATGGTCAAGAATGTATTCCAAAACCACAAGATCGGAGAAAACACCAAGTCTCCGCACATAGCTCTTATCCCCAAGGAAACAAATCCTCTCTCCTTCGATAGATTCTGCCCCATATCCCTCTGTAACGTTTCTTACAAGATTGTAACCAAAATTCTAGCCAACCTGCTCAAAAATCTTCTTCCTCACTTAATATCAGAGAACCAGGGAGGTTTTGTCCCAAGCAGGCAAATCGCCGACAATGTCATACTGATTCAAGAAGCCATCCACAACAGCTTCAACAGAGGGGAAAGAGGAATGATAATCAAACTCGACATGGCAAACGCCTTTGATAGAGTTGATCACTCCTTCTGAACAGAAACTCTCAAAAGATTTGGGATCTCCAAAAACTTCATAAGTATTATCAATGGGTGCATCTCCAATCCTTGGACTGCTCCCTTGATCAATGGCCGCCCCAACAATTACTTCAGAAGCTCTAGAGGGTTGAGACAAGGCTGCCCTCTCTCCCCCTTCTTATTCATTATTATTGCTGAGACTCTGAGTATTCACATAGAAAACCTCCGAAGACAAAAAGAGATCACTGGAATTCGTATAGAAAGAGGGACCAAAGAGATCAATCATTCGCTCTTCGCAGATGACACCCTTCTCATTGGGGGAGCCTCTAGCTTAATGGAAAAAAGATTCAAGAAAGTGTTGGATGCATTCTTAGCTGTCTCAGGAGGAAAGCTGAACAATAGAAAATGTAAGATCTATACCTGGAATGTCCCTCTCCAAATTCAACAAAGAAAATCCCTGATCCTGGACATCCCAGTGCAAAGGAACTGGAGTTTTTTCTCTTACTTAGGTCTGCCTCTAAATAAAGAAACAGTCAAAGCTAAGATTTTTGTCAAACACATAGAAAGAATGAGAGGTCTCCTACAGAGTTGGGGATTTTCTTGGCTGAACTTGGCAGGCAGATCGATCCTTATTAAGGCTATCCTCTCTGCCCTCCCAATCTACCAATATGCAGTCACAATGGCCCCGACAAGCATTCATAAACACATGGAAATTATCCTACGAAGTTTCCTTTGGCAGGGAGGAAAACAGGAGACCAAGAAATTTAGTCTTGTCAAATGGGATCAGGTAACCTTACCATATGAAAAGGGCCGCCTATCTATCAAAATCCCGAGTCTCTCCAATCGGGCCTTGGATTTTAAATTGATTTGGAGAATTCTAACTGGAAAAGGATCGTGGTGGGTGGAGGTTATAAAAAGGAAATATCTCAGTGGTCCAAATTCTAACCTTCTCTCCGAACCAATAGTTGAAAGACCCTACACCCCAGTGTGGAAACTTATTAAAAAAGTGCTTCCTCAATTCAGAGAAAACACATCCAAATTCCTTGGAAATGGTAAGAATATTAATATTTGGTCAGATAGAATTATGGGCTCTAAGCCGAGAAATCTAATCCAAGCTTTTCGACCTCTCCAGACCTGGATGAATGAAAGAAACTTAACTACCCTGTTTGATATTTCAACTTGGAACCATAACAACTGGCAAGACTGGAAAGACCTCCAACTACCCAACAACCTTAGGGATCTCTGGTCCAATCTCAAGTGCTCTCTCTCTGGTTCTGCACCTACTAATACAGGGGTTGAAGACAGGTATATCTGGGATCCTAGTGGAGGTAAATTCACGGTTAAAGAGGGGTACAAAGCTTTACAGGCAACTACTCAAATAGCAAATTGGAATCTTCACACAACTGTCTGGAAATCAGAGTGTCTTCCAAAGATCAAACATTTCAATTGGACTCTTGTTAAAGGCAAGACCCTCACTACTGAGAATCTAAGAAAAAGAGGAATTCTGGGACCCTCAATATGTTGCTTCTGTTGCGCAGAGGAGGAAACCATACAACATATCTTCCTTCTCTGTCCCTTTGCCCAAAGCTGTTGGAAACAAGCGAAAAATCCCATGACAATCAGTGAAAGCTTCGATCAGATCTCCTCTCTTCAGAAACTGGGGGAAATGTTATCCCTTTCCCAAGAAAGGCAAACATAATATCAATCGACTGTGGAAATGCATTCCAGCCACCCTATGTTGGCAAATCTGGCTAGCTAGGAATAATTATGTCTTCAACAACAAAAAGCCTACCATTGTCAATATTCTAGCTAAAACAATAGCCACCATCTCTGAAACACTAAGCACAAACCACATCGCCCTCCCAGATTAGTCAAGTTGGCAGAAAGCAGAGATAGATTGGTATAATAAATTAAGCCTCAGCTACACCAACATTCAACATTCTCAAACAAAAGCTCATAAGAAAATGACACACTGGAAACTCAGAGGATCCAAGGAAGAGGTCAATCAGTGGATATCAGATCAGAAACGTCCCACTTTACATTTTGATGGGGCTTCCAAGAACAACCCAGGGAAAGCTGGAGCTGGGGGCATCATAAAAGACCATAGAGGAAAAATTATTGTAAGCTACGAATGGGGATTGGGGAAAGCCTCTAACAACGTGGCTGAAGCGTATAGCCTCCTTCTCGGCACCTCCATTTTGAATAGGCTGGGAATAAGAAATCCTATCATTTTGGGGGACTCTGCCATCATTATAGCAGCCTTGGTCTCGGTATCAAACTTTAACAAAGCTGCTCTCAACAACATTAAGCTGAGGATTCAGCACAATCTCAGAAATCCGGGAGACACGACGTTTAAGCATGTATTAAGGGACAACAACACTGAAGCGGATTTTCTCGCCTCCAAGGCCGTCAGCAAGCAGAGTGGACATATCAGAGAGAATGATCACATATATGTTAAAGCAATCCCATAACAACTTAAGTGGCCCGACAAATCCTCAGAACAACAACTCCAGTACGCATCTGAATCTAAGTCACCTCAGCTACCATGCTTATTCAGACCTTTTCTGCCTCAATCTTGTTAATCTGACTTCACCCTGCTCCCTCATGAACCGTGTGCCTTATTTCTCCCAGCTTGTTGACTGGCTAGCTCTTGAATTTCGATCCCGCCTGGCTCCTCGTGATCCCATCTCTGGGAAATCCAGCACAAGTCCCTTCGCAATCCTTTCCGACTGCAACAAAGATTTCAAGGCTGATCCCGAGCCTGACCATTTTCATGAACACCTTCATTACCCCCTGCTCACTCAACCCTATCTGTCGCTCTATAAACTCCCCCCTCCCCTCTCTCTTCGACAACAAAGGGAAGATCCAGAGTCTTAGCCTTGCCTCAGGAGCTTGGCAGCAATAGCGGCCGTTTCCAGCCCATCTCTTCAGCGCGATTTCCACTCTCCCGGCCCCAAAAGATCGGCATCAGGTGAGGCAGCCCCCAGAACAGCACTGAAGCACGCCTCCCCCCGAAATGTCTCAGGTATAATTCTTGTTATTTAAAGGCTCACTTGTTGCTGACCCTCTGTTCCTTCTTGGCTGTGCTCTTCTCCTCAGTCATGGCGGAGCCCTCAGAGAACAGAATGCATAATGAGAACCAGGACGGAAGTGAACCAACTGCGAACTCGCTGGACCGTGTGCTAGGCAACAACACCTGCACGCTCTGCAAACAACACTGCTTCATGATAGCCAGGTTCATCAAGCATTTTAACGAGCTCAAGGAAGACTTTCAGGCTGATAGCCGTTCTAAGAGGAAAAAACTGGAAAAACAAAGAGATGAAATGGAGAGTCTAAAAGAAAAATTTAATCACATGGAAGAGGCCATATCCCACATTAAAAACATCACTTAGACCATGCAAGCTGAGGCATCAACCAGAGCAAGCATCAAGAAGGAACCTCAGATGGAAGACTCTGTCAACCAGTTTTGGTAAACAATCTTATGGCGAGCAAATTTTTCTTTCTCGCAGGTCTCTTTGTAAGGCAATATAGCCATTACTTATTTCAGTATATTAGTTTTAAGTTCACTCTCAAGAAGTCAGGGTCTGCGTACCCATTTTGGACTTCTCTTCTTCTTTCTACACTCCTTGTAACAACTCTCACTATTAGCAGTTTTTTATAATAGAAAAGTACCCGATCATGTTAAAAAAAAACAAAATGATACAAAAGTTCAATTATCCAACATTTAGTTCATACCGCCTATACTATCACATTGGCATAAAACATATAACATAAAGTGCATTATGTAAAAAAACTGATATGCTCATGAGCAATGTGGTCCATGATAGGTCCAATAGTGCAATGAGCTATATAAGAGATTAGTAGTTCATACTATTGGGAACGACTTCACATTCCTCAAAACACCATGACAAAGAGCGAAGAAATGGATTTTACTAGGTGTCGACGAGAAGCCCCTTTTTGAAAGGGAATTTTCACCCATATTATATTCCTTGTAAACATATTCAAAAGTTAAAACCTGAAACGAAGCCTTCAAAAAATTTAATCCTGTGAATTGAATTGGACAAACAAGGATCTACTAAGGAAGATCTGTTATTGATATAATCAATGACAACTTAAGAATCACCAAATATGTGTATAGGATTGATATAAATTCTTTTAACATAGTACAATAGCCCCTAGAGAGCAACCACCTTCACTCTTATGTTAATCCTGGCACCACAACTCCAAAAGAAGTGGCACTAAAGAAATTACGTAAGTTTGACAAGTACCCTAAAACCATAATGTTCATCTTGAGAAACCCCATCAAAGTAACTAACCATTTTTTTTTCATTTGGACTGTCGTCCAATATCCTCTGTGGTTTTTTCTTGAGTTGCTTCCTTCCCTCTTCACTATATAACACACAAATATTTTTACAAGTATGACCAATATCAAAAGGTTGGTCCTTAAAAATCAAGCATTCCTGCCATTCCATATGCCCCACAAAATGAAGAGAGGAAGAGCATGTTGATCTTTGCAATGAGTCGACCACCAATGATAACATTCCTTCAAAGAGATAAAAGACTACCACACTTTTACATTTAAGCACTGTAACAAAGAGATCCAACAAGAAATGGTGAAAGGGCATTGGAGAAATAGATTTAGAGCATTTTCAAAGCCTCCCTTGCATAGGCAGCATCTTTCAGGACCCTCAAAACCTTTCCTACACAAGTTCTCCCAAGTCAGAGAATCTTGTTTCTCCAAATAGTCCAACCAAAAGTTTGAACCTTTAATGGCATACACCAATACTGTACATACCTGAACCAACATAGTTCCTTTCGAGTCAGATTAGAGAGAGTGATGTGATCATAAACCTCCGAGACCACAAGTTGTCCTTGACAAAGGCTACCATTCGAACAAAGGTTATCATTCTCGTCTGCATGATAGATCCCACCATGTAAAGTTCTATCATATATTAATTCTAGATCACATCATATTCACCAAACAAGCCCACAACATTGTCATCTTTCCAAATGGGATATAACTGTAATAAGGCATAATTTTCCTTTATTTGGGAAATGAAAAAAATACCCTTGTCATGTAATTTTTTAATAATCACATCATAAAAGGTGTGGACTCCACAAATACCTTGTACGGGGTCAATCCCTCCTAAAATATTAGATCCATACCCAATCTCCCATAATAAGTATCCAATTAGCCATTGCTTAGACTTCATAAAGTTGTTCCATATGATTCAGCCAATATGTTTTGGAAATCACCCAAACCTATACCAATCCATGAAATACATGTGATTCATATATTTTCCTTTATAATTGTCTACCAAATACCAACTCCGGAAATGGATCTCCAAAAACTCTTGATCAAAAGAAGCAACCCAAATGTATTGATATCTTTAAGTCCCCATCCACCATAATCCTTCAACATCATAATGTCTTCCAACCAAGCCAAATGTACCTCCCCCTTTTTACCCCAAACCAAAGTAAGTTCGAAATAATGGCTTTAATTTTTTGGATGATTTGGTGGGACAATATGAATAAATGCATCCAATATACTGAGATGGTTTAAAGAATTGACTACACAAGGATAGATCTTCCACCCATAGAAATCCATTTGTGAACCTAAAGAAATAAATTGTGTTCAAATTCGTTAATAAGCCACTGCTAGTCCATAATATGGTAATTATTTGGCTTCAATCTGAAACCTAAATAGAATAACCCTGCTTCAAGAGTGGACATTCCAACATTGAATTTGTTTGCAATCTCAGTTAGAATGTTGCTTTGTCAGAAGCATGAATAAGTAGGGTCTTAATATTAGTCATAAATAACCCTAAAGTGTCCCCGAACTTAGAAATGATGTGAAAGATATTTCTCCATTGCTCTATTGATGTATGTCCAAAAACAAGTACATTATCATTAAACATCATAAGAGAAACAACATCATTCTTGGTGACTTGTAAGCATGCAAATCAACCATTTATTTTGGCCTTCGATGTTTTCCAACTAAGACTATCAATTACCAGGAAGAACAATAAAGGAGATAGTGAACAACCTTATATTAGTCCTCTAAAAGCCCTAAAAAATTTTGATGGCACACCGTTGATCAAAACTACATCATTAACAATGGTCACACATGCCATAATCCAGTCAACCATACCAATAGATAGCCCTATCTTGAATAAAATCATCTGAAGGAAATTCCATTCTACAAAATCATAGGCCTTGTGTAGATCTAATTTTAAAACAATGGCTTATTTTAATTTTTTTTTTTGAGTGAATATATTCTTGAGCGATATCAACAACATCTTGTATCTGGAGGCTCCATAAGAAACCAAACTACTCAATAGAAATACGTGTAGAAAACTTTTTAATTGATTTGCAATAATTTTTGGATGTCATTTTAATGTAATATCACATAGATACATGGGGAAAAATCCATGAAGGAGGAGGGACAAGAAGATTTAGGAATAATCATTATGAAATTTGCGTTGAACGCCTCCAAAAATTTCCTATTACATCTGGGTTCCTTGACCATCTTTAGCAAGTCACAACTCATAATATCCATGAGATGATTGAACAACTACACTGTCTACTTGTCCAGACGAGGGAACTTGTCCCTGGAAAAAGAGCTCAGAACATAATTAAGATCCTCCATCGAAATATGCCTATCAATTTCCATATTATCCTCCACCATGAACATTATAGGGAAAGTCTCAATAAATTACAATTAGTTAACTATGTCCACTTGCTCCCTCTCCTTAAAGAGTCCACCAAAATATTTAATTTCCTCCCTATTATATCCTCCAAACGAGAATATTTTTCACTTGTACTAGATTCAATTTCCCAAATAATTTTAATATAACGACGTTGGGAAGCATATTGTTGGAAGAATTTAGTATTCTTGTCCCTAGATTTTATCCATATTGCACAACTTTTTAATCGCCATGCCTCCTCCTGTAACCTTAAAATATGTCTTTTTCTTGATTCCAACTCTTAAATGAACAATTTAGCGTCTTGGATGTATAAGCGTGATGGCTAGGGTTATAGAGGTGAGCCACAACCTCTTCGATCTACATGAGCTCTTCCTTTTGTTCCATTTTTTTCTTCTTTTCCTAAATTCCAACCTTCTTTTTGATATTTTGTATTTTCATTAAAGCTACCTCCATCCAAGACATGCCAAATGAATCATATTTTGTTGACCAAGATTCTCAAATTAACTAATAGAAATGTGGCTCCTCTAGCCATGATTGGTTAAAATTGAATGGGAGTCCTTTCCATATATGATCTCCATTCCATTGTAAAATTGTGGGTGAATGATCTTGTAACTTTGCTTGTGAGATCTAGGATCTCATAAACCCCAATAATTCCATAAGGTTTTCATGCACCAAGAAACAGTCAAGCCGTTTCTTTATGAAGTCATATCCTTCATGACAATTCTTCCAAGTGGAAGTAGTGGGACATGAGAGAATATCTAACAAAATATTCTCTATAAAAAGATCCTGAAAAAAAGAAGCCAATGGGTCCATTTTATATTGTTGATCCCAACATTCTGCCCCAAAGGTCGTAAGGTTCAAATCCCTTGCAATAATCAGGGATCTGATTTTCATGATTCCACAAGCATCCAATCTATGCCAAAATCCCCTATGATCTTTGTATGGCACATAACGATTTAGGAGATGTATTCGATGTGCAACATGATGGATTAAGCTCGTAAGGATGATCCCTGTTAAAAAATTGAAAGCCACAAAATCAATCCATCCAGGGTTCCACATTGTAGCCAAATCCTCATATAAGGAAATATAATCAATAGATACAAACTTCCAACTAGAACATAAAGGAATGAGAGATGTCCTAGATGCTACCCCATCAACCACAGTTTCCTGTAGCAAGAGAATCACAGGACTAACTGAATTAATGAAGTGCTGGAGGGATAAACATTTGGAGGCATCCCCATTACCTTGAATATTAAGGGATACAAATTTCATGAGGGGGACTTGGCCACAGGAATATTCACTCCATGGTCCCGAGAAGCATTAGAATTGATGATGATTACCTCATGGAGATCCAAATCATCCAAAAATTCCAGGGACTTTGCAACCAATTTTCCAGTACCCCTTTGACCTCCATTCCGACCTCTAGGCTTTTGTTTAATCATGACATTTCTGGAAGAATTAGGGCTAATAATAGGCCTTGTGGGGGAAGCACACTCCTTATGGATAGTGAATCAGATCAAATACATAGTTGGGTTTTGCATGAGTAGATCAATATCACTACCAATTGAATTGGTTGAAGAGGAGCTCACAAGGTCCCCCTGTAGCAGAATCGAATTATCATCCGGTGGGCAAGGGGCCTAAAAAACAAAGGGAGAATTGACTCGACAACTCCCCTTCATTGAAAAAGAATGTTTGAGATATCATCTAAGACGACATCATTTGAAATAGGGGGATCACGAATAAAGGTAGGTGAAAGAGAGGCAGAAGGGAGAAGAGAGGTTAAAATTGAAGAAAAACACAATGATCTAGAGTGCAACTTAGGGTTAATGTAATAGGGTAGAGATATATCACCTCGACAAACATCATCAAATTTATGATTTAATGGGGAATTTTCCAGAGCATGAAAATAAACCAAATAAAATGAGGGGAGGATGTCAGGGATCTAGGAATGTTACTTGGATTAGAATAATTCATCACTACCCCATTCTTTGTGTGTATCATCTCCATCTTATGAGCACTTGAAATAGAAGCATGTACCACGCCTTGAAAAAGTATTGGAAATTTTGTTAAAAAATGATATATGACAGAGTAATGGAACACATAAAATATTTCAGAAACACAAACACATAAAACACATAAAACAAGAGAGACACATATATAGGCGGTTCACCCAATATGGGTTATGTTCGCGGAGAAACAACTAGTCCTTTCGTTTATATTATTAAGCAAAATGAAGAGATACAACCTACAACAGATCCACTGTAATTTCCTCATTGGTCTCACACAACCTCCTCTCTCTCTATCACTCAGAATAATAATACACAACTGCAATACAATTCCCTCATATAAACTGAGGGTTGCCTTCTAGGGAAAAAAACCATACATTAACATAAATTCTACCGTCAGATCATCTGCCTAATGAACGACCTAGATTGATTACGAAATTATAATATTTTACAAGGTATTTTTCATCTATTTTTAGCTTAAGGGGCTCTACCTCTGAACCCCCGCCAGAGGGGGGCTCTTTAAAAGTATTTGTCACCCCCCTCGACCCCCATGGCAACTTTCATATGGTTGGCATTGCCACCCCGTTTAGGAACTGAGGTCTAATGTGGGTAAGACAAAATACCTCTAAACAATCAAGAAGATAATCAGCTCCACACCAAACAATTTTTTCCATAATATGGCCCGTTTGATGACAGGCCTAACATCTAAATGAAAACTCCAAAAAATCAAGTCATTGTCAGAACAATGCAGAGCCCATAACAAGTCAATTTTTGCCAACGAGCCTCCTACAAAATTTACTTCAACTAGCACCCAAGCCACTCTCTTATCCATGACACATAGAATGTAGACATCCAAATAGATAAATTTAGAAATTGAATTTCCAATTTCCATAATAGCTGGTTTAGTCCAAAATTCAAGTAGTAATCCAGGGAATTTAACCCAAACCATATGCCTAGTAGGGACCTCCATTAGTGGAGTAAACCTCACATACCAGTGATGAAGATGCAGAAAAATCTTTCCATTTAGCCATGGAGACTATAATATGTGGTTTACATCCTCCTTATGTAAGAAATGCATACCGAACCATTTGTTCATGAGCACATAGACCTTTGGCTAGTCCTTTAGAATCGACTTCTAGTGTTTAATCACCCAATCCTTCATTTTGGGGCCATCCATATTTGCAAACTCCCAACGTCCAATGAGGACTCTCTTCTGTAGACATGTAACTCTATCCCATAAAATATCTTATCTGAACCTAAGTTGTTTGATCTCTCAATTCACCTTTATCGCCTTTTCATTTTTCGCCCTTCGATCCTTTCTTTGTCCAATGGGAACTTCTTCCTGTAAACAATTTTCGTTACCCACATGCACAAACTATTGAGAGGGAGCATGTGATACCACTGGAGATGCATGAGGTCTCGAAGCGACACAATCATTTAGGTGTTCACGGAAGTACCCCACCTCTACTGCCATAGTAGCTTGGATTAATTCCATCAAAATATCTTCAATAATGACATACTTCTGTATTTTCCATTTTGCAACCAAACTCAAGCTCAAAACTTTGTCATTGCGGGGAATAAACTAAGTCACCTTATTTACAGTAGTATAGACAATGAACACATCCCCCACTTTAGCTACCAACACTCCAACCATCACACCTGCCAAATTTACTTTACAACCATCAACGCATCCTCCACTACTGCTTCAAAACACAACCCAAACCTATGCACATGTAGAAGCAGGCTCCACACTATTTGTGTTCAATCCACACCTTTGCTACATCAAACACGACACCTGTGAACCTCCAACTTGTTAATATATGATAATAACAAATCAAATTTGAATATAAGACAATAGTTCTTTGGACAAGGACTAAAAAGCATTATATTTTATAATTGAACTAAAATTCTTCAACACGATAAAGAAACGATAAAGTTAATTAAATGATGTTTTTCTGTCATTGTTGTTGTTGTTGTTTTTAAATTTATTATTAGGTTGTGTCTAGGTTGGGGTTAGTTGATATGTTGGATGAAAGAATAATTTTCCCAATAATGGGATGCTATTATTAATATTGTGCGAGACTCAATTGAGTCTAGACATCCACTAAGACCCCCACAATTAGCTTTCACTCTCAATCCATTCCCATGGCATTTGAAATCAAAATTAAACCCTACATAAACCAACTAATGTGGATCTCATGAATATGCTTTCCCATTGTTATACATAGATTTCCATTATTGATTTTGACAATTAATAAATAAAATAAAAAATTGAAGTAACTACGTAAAATTAATTATTTGAATATAGGAAGGAGTTCAAGTTCATTAGGGCTTAGTACTAGCTTAAATGCATCATAACTCCAGATCTACTAAATGTCAAGATAAATCAAATCTCTTTTCACTCTAAAAAAATTTGCATCGCAAAAAATTTAATCTCTCGAAACTTAATAATTTCAAAATTAAAATAAATATAAAATTAATTTAATTATTAATAATTATAAAAAATAGAAATAATTATTTATTTTATTTTATTTTTGTATAATTCTGAAAAATCAAAAATATTAATAATAATAATAATAATAATTTTAATTCAATTTAATTTTTATTTTCAAATAATTTAATTGATCAAAAACATTTACTAGAGATTACAACATTTCCTACCTATTAGATTGGAAAATACCTCAAAACACAATAACCTATTTAATACTTGCACCTATTGATTAGATTCTATTTATGCATATTTCTAGACATATTTATTTCCACCATCGGGGTTCTACATCAATCGATTTTTAATTTTATTTTGATAATCATGTTTTTATTAAAAGTATGACCATAAACATTTGGATCCCAACTTAAGGAAAGTATGATTTGGATCCCAACTTATGTTGGTGTTAATGTTTTTAAGCAGATTAGTTTAATCTCATTATATTTTTGAATAATTTAATTTACAACTCATGTCATTTTATTGGATATTCTCACCTTTCTCATTGATACCCATCCATGCCGTGGGCGTGGGCATGTTGCATTTAATATTACATTGTTACTTTCACTGTATGAGTTAAATAATTAATTTAAAAATTTGTAAATCTAATGATAAATAAATAATTATTTAATATTAAATTAAAATTATTTATTAATAATTTTATTGATTAAAATAAAATAGTCAAATTGTTTTAAGTTTAATAGTTAATTGTGATTTAATGGTGTATTTATAATACACTAACACATTGGAGTGTTACTATATTTATGCGCACGAACGTTTAATAACATATGGTCTACTATTTCAAAGTTTTTGTTTTTTTTGTTTTTGTTTTTTCAAATAAAAAAAATAACAATGCGTTAAGTACATAATGTGTATTGGTGCGAATACTACTTGATAGCACCAGAAAATGTTAAATTTAAGAAATGTTGGTCGTAAAAATAATTTTGTCTAGTCTGGTGCTATACTTTCACGACACTCTTATGTTAAACTCGTATAAGAATGCCCAAGTGCATAAACAATATGGTGCACCGTTCTCGGTTTTTAATTTAAAAATGGTTGTGCGTTGATTATATTATATGCACTAGTGCTACGTATATAAGAGGCACAGATGCGTAATACTATTCGATATCACTGAACAAGGGTTAAATTTTAAAAAAATTCCAGTCATGAAATTTATTTTCACCATTTCGGCACTATACAACCATAAAGCACTAGTGCTTTCCCTTTTTACGAAAGCCCTGGTGCATAAAAACATGGTGCATCGGGGCAAGGTTTTAATTTAAAAAACATCGGTGCACTACTCATAATAAGCGCGAGTGCCATTAGTAGAATTGTACGTCTCGATGCGTAATAAATAATGGGTGCACTGTTTGAGGGTTATATAAAAAAAAATAAAAGCTAATGGTGTGCTAAGTAACTTTGGAGCACCAGTGCATATATTACTCGATAGCATCAGACTAATGTAAATTAAAAAAAACAACGGTTGTATAATTCGTTTTCACCATTCTAGTGCTATACTCCCACAAAGCCCTGATGCTTTGACATTTTCAGAATGCCGCGGTGTTTATTGCATCATTGCAGGGTTTTTAATTTAAAAATAGCGGTGCACTAGGTGAAATAGGAGCACTGGTGCGCATATTACTTGATAGCACCGGACAAAGGTTAAATTTAAAAAACTGTTGGTCGTCAAATTCATTCAAACCATTTCGGTGCTATACTCCCACAAAGCACTGGTGTTATTCCTGTTTTGAAACACCCTGATGCGTAAATAACATGATGCATTACGGTAGGATTTTTAATTTAAAAAATGATGGTAAATACTCTGCATCGGTGTGTTGGTTACTCAAGTGCATTGGTAGAGGGTTAAATAAAAAAAAATTACCAGCCGTAAAATTCATTTTTACCATTTGTAGTGTTGTAGAGCTCTCAAGCACTGGTGCAACTTTTGCCTCTGTGAAATAGCCTACCGTTGGTGCTTCCCTTGCTTTCCATCTTTCTGTCCGTTGCTCACTACGTGTCTTTCTAATTTTGTTAAACTATGGTCAAATTTGTTTTTTTTTTTTTTTTCATTTACGTAGCAACCATGCTTCCCATATGAGCAAATGTCTACGTAATGTCTATGTTTCTCCCTAAATTATTTTTTTAATGAAGTAGAATTGAAAATTAAGTAAAAAAATGCATTTTTTTTTAGCAGTGTGTTCGAGACGTTCGGCTTGCACCGCTCATTGTGCACCCTGAAATTTATAGGGTGCACTGCAAGTCAGTGCATAACGTTAGCACACCATTAGTGGTTCGGTGTGTTAGGTAAATGGAAACAAAGTGGTCCATGAAGTTCCACGCCACACCACTTTAAACATTATAATTTTTATGGCGCATTCATTTTTTCCAAATACTCTGCTTAATATTAAATAATTATAGCTCGTCGTGTTCGTTAATGTGGTGTGTCGATGTAAAATTAATGCACCAGTGTGAAATATTATGTCGATGCACCACATTGAAAAATAAAAATAACTAATGTTATGCGTGTATGCGAATCAAAAGCGGTGTGTTAAGTCAATGTAGGCATCATTTTTAGTACATTCTTGATTTTTTTTTTTTTCGAATTGTGTGCGGTGGATTCCTATTCCTTTGGAGCACCGAGGTTGATTTTTTTTTTAATTGAAAGTTATATATCCATATTTATAAACACATTTTTCATTTAATAAAAAAAGGCATAGTCTAACTTCTAGACGAAATGGCCTTTTTTCAGATCATTTTTTAAGCTAATTTTAATCAAAATATGGTATAGATTTTTAAAAACTTGAGTTTAATTTGTAGAATTATTGTGCCCCAAGGGGTTATCAGGGTGCTAAATCCATTTATTCATTCAAAAATGTATTTTAAACAACAAATTCCAGTGAAAGAGCCAGTTCGTCTATAATTTAGACTACAAAAAAAAATATGTTTTATGTATGAGGCTGATGTATTTTATATGTCAATCTTGCATAGATGTTAGAGGAGAGAGAAGCTACAAAAACAAGAGCAAAGAGTTGACCAATACAATATAGTACGAGTGTGGGAGACATGAGAGAGAGAGGGATTTCTAATCTCTCCTTATTATTGTAGTGATCCAAGGCCTCTTGAGGAATTTAGGCCTCCTCAAATACTATGACTTAGGAGGATACATCCATGAAGGGGCACTCTGGGTTGTTGGCATAGCTGATCCGTCAGTGGAATGTTCATAGACAAGCTTTCTGTGTCGGTCTTGACATGTCATATGAGCCCATTGAGGAGGACATTTATTTTATTACTAACCTATCTAGGAGAGGGGATGATTTTCCCTAGTTCCTTGATGTCACCCATGGTGTTGTAATAGACAGTCAAATTGTATACTCTTAGAGATATGTTGGGGATCATGTACTTTCTTGAGCAGATTTCCAGGTGTCTGGTGGACAACTACAAATTGCTTCTTTTTGTGTAGACGAGGTTAGGTGCCTCTCACTATTAATGAGTACCATTGTACACTCTACTAGTGATGGGCAACACATTTGTTGCCCTCTTTTGTTTTATGTTGATTCTTTGGTGTAGAGGCCATGATGTATCGATGGTTTTCCATTTTGCAGAACTTTTGTATAGCTTTAGATAGATGTCATGCTATGATACATGGGAGGGTGAACTTCCCTTTTGTTTTAGAGTTGTTTTGGTTATTTTTTGAGAGGTTTCCAGAGATGAGGCCTAGTTTTGACCATCACTCTCCTAAGATGATGACTGAGGTGTGGATGCACATGTGGGGTGAGATGATGCCCAAGAGGGGTTAGCTGGAGTATTCAGCTAGGATTTTTGCTAACGCACTGGGGATACTGACCACGAAGGCCGACCACATGTTCGTCTTGGTCTAATGTTCTTACACGGGGATGGATTGATGACAGTGTCCCAACATCTTATTTACACATGATGAGCCATCAAATGATAGAGGCAATATTAGTGTTTTCTTTAAATTAATTTAGTTTCATTTTATTTTCTTAATAATTAGAATAAAATTTATTCTAACACATTCTTTAACTTGTTTTATTAAATTGTTTAGTGAAACAGTCTAATTTTTTTGTGTACTATATATTTTGTATATATTGGCACATTCGTTGGGGACATTCCTCCTCCCCCATCAGATGTAAAAGTGAAGATGGACGAGGCCATGGAGGGCGAGGGACATCTTGATCAGATGCAGATATCCACAGGCGTGCAACTGCGCCATAGGCCTGATATTAGATGCAGGATGGAGTTGGGTTTCTGAATCTCTAGACTTTTGGTTGAGGTGATAGTCCACCCTATGACAACTCAAGACATTAGGGCAGATCCTAGGCTCCTAGAGCTCTGGACGGACTTGTTGTGCTATATAATGAGTCTTATGCATCATATTGTCAGAGATACCAGGTTTATACTGGCATTGAAGAGGGGTGACCATGTAACATATACACAGTCTTCACCCAGTACTACCCCATCAGATCATGATAACCAGGGTGGTGATTCTTCTTGTACCACTCCACCTCCCTGGGATGGCCATGCAAAAGATACAAAGGCTTCACCTAGACGTACTACCCCATTGGATGATGATTAGGGTGGTGATCCTTCTGGTAGTACTCCACCTCCTCCTCATTCACCTCATGACCCACTGCCTCATGGTTGCCCTTGGAGAGAAGACCAACCACCTCCTCCTCCACCTCATTCTTTCACTCTTGAGGTAGTTGACCATCCATCATCTTCTGTTACAGACTAGGATGCCATTAGTATTGTTGTATAAAATATTTTATAGTACTTATTTGACTTGATGTAGTTATTTGACTTGTTTTTGTGTGTGTGTGTGTGTATGATGCATTTTTTCTGTTCACGTTGATGTACTTAATTTATATGTTGGTGTTGATGTGCATATTGTTAGGTCATGTTAGATATGCTCATTTAATGTGCTTGTAGATATATGTATATGTTATAACAGTTATTTGACATGAGATGTATATTTGAGGATGTATGTGGTTATGATGTTAGATAATGCTTGTGTTTTGTTAGATATAATCATGATGATGATGCCCTATTATGTTATTAGATTTTGTGCTAGCTAATGATGTTTATATGTACTAGAGGTGTATATAATTAGACAATGTTAGCGAATTTGAATGTGTATTTTAGATGATATTTATGTTTGTTAGATGGTTATCAACATGATGTTTATTTTTATGAAATGATATTTATTTCAGATTATTGGTGAACTTATATCATAATTTTATATATGAAATTACATGTAAAATGGCTTACTTTAAATAAAAAATGTAAAGGTATTTTTATAAATTACAAAGTTTAATATAGTTGAAACTATAATTGTAAAAGTACCATAAATATTTTTCTATTGTGTATATAGTTCATACATGTTCATTATAATTAAATTCTTATTCAAACAAGGGTTGCAAGCAACATAGTCCCTTCCTAAAAAAAAAACGTTTATAAAACATGTCTAAAAAATATTCACTACAAAACAAAATTAATTTTACACACAATTAAATTGTACAAACCTCTAAAGAAAACTACCTTTCCATTCATAGTCAAGCATAGAAATCAAAAAGTTGTGACCTATACTTATAATACAAGAGTTAGACAATATCTAATTAATATTTGCAATTAATTTTCAAACATATGTTGCAACATATATTCATTAAATTCATTTTTTGAAATATTTATAATAAAATTAAAATATATAATTGATTGGTTTATAAAATCAACTATAATTAAAAAAAATTGTTCATAAAATATTAGATTATAAAAA
>APFE030530303.1:57547-71780 GCA_000404065.3 Pinus taeda
CTAAACGCTGCAACATTAGAACTGAACAGGTGGAGCCGAGCCAAAAGAGCCGAGCCATAAGCACGAATGACCAAAACAGAGCAAGAGACCTTACCCTCAAAACAGAGCTAGCTACTTGAAATTTTCTGAACCTTGCTCGGTTTCCTTATCCGGGGCGCGCTCCCAGGTGACCTCCACTCCGTCTTGGACATCTTCAGGCTTCATTCCCGGCGGCAGCTTGAGATACAGAATGTTTGCAAAGGAATTATCAGGCTCCTCATCCAAGATTTGCTTCTGGGGTGAGGCATGCCTAATATCTTCCATCGCCTGGGGTACCTCTGCGTTTTGCTGTGCATTATCCATAATGTTCTTATCCTTCATGCTTCCTATCTCCTGCAACACCTCTGCCTGCTCCTCTGAATGAACAAAAGTGCTTTCTTCGTCTAACTTGCTCTGTGACGAAGGGGCGTAAGAACTATCTTCCATCCACCTCCTCTGCGAGGAATTGTCCGAGGGAGAAGGTGTTTGTTCCTCAGAAGCCTCCTTCAAGCTTCCATCTTCCTCGTCTTCTTCCGAGAATATGACCGTCACAAGAGCCGAAATTAGAGGTTTGTTTGTCCTGCGTCTAAACTTGAACCTTGCTGATTGCACTGTATTGCTGATGGAGTGGCCTGAATCTTCCGATCTGGTCGAAGGAGGCGACGCACAAGCGAGAGGCGAAATACGGCGAGGGATTTGGCTGCCTCTCCCTCCAGAACCTCCCCACTGCCCAGAGTTACGCCCACGCCGAGGAGTAGCCCTTAAACGAGGAGCCATGGAATTAATCTGATATGAAGCTAGCGTGCTTGAAGGCAATGGATGCCCCAACCCAGCCTGAAGACTGTTTAAGTCCACAATTGCTCCGCTGACCGCGACAACTTTGAAGAGGCTGGACTCGTCAGCAGGGGAAGCGTCGCTGCCGCAATGTTGCACCACCACTGAGCGAATCCCGTGAACAATCCCTACCGCTACATCCCGATAGGACCTTAATCCAAGAATAGTCGCGAAGCTGAAATGAACTGTGTGCAAAGGCCTACTCCCGCCTTTGCCACCTTCCTCTTTCCCCAACTGACCTTCCCCTTTCTCTTCCTTGGAGCGCAGGCTCTCTTCCTGCCACCAAAAACGAACTGTGGAGAATGTTCTGGTTGCTAGATCTTCCATCCTGTAAATTCTGCAGCGATTACCTTGGGACAACGGCTGTATTGAATGGCATTGAATGCCGTTCGTATCAGCCTGCTTAATAACCCTCACCACCTGCCTGTTCAGCTGCCCGCTGTCCTCTCCGCGTGGCAAGCACATGGCTCCTATTCAATGCGATGCTAACACCCGCATCCGGGTATGACATAAGTGAATTTGAATGTGTATTTTAGGTTATGTTTATGTTTGTTAGATGGTTATCATCATGATATTTAATTTTATGAAATGATAAATATTTATTATAGATTATATATTGGTGAACTTATATCAAAATTATATATATATATATATAAAACTAATCTATTAATAAAAACATAATGTATAGTGAGACCTTGACCTCTACAGGTCTAGGTCAGCCATATGACCATTTTAAACATCAAGTCTTGAAATTGAGACTACCCCTGATGGGGAAACTAGTCCGAGAATGAGATTAAAAAAAAAATAAAAAAATAAAAAAATAAAAAAATAAAAAAATAAATAAATGTTGATTCTACCCACGCAGGGGTTACAGTTCCAGAACTCAAAATTTACTACCAAAATTGACCAATGTGAAAAGACTGTAAATTCAAAAAAGCTTGCCAATATTGACCACTGTAAAAATAAACAATGCCAGCCAAAATTAACCACTATAAAACAAAAGAAAAAAAAACTCAGAACCCGTGCAGGACACGTGATCTGTTGCATGTAGCTGCAAGGTGTCTTAGGATGGTGGCTTCTCTTCCACGATCGGACACCAGCCATATTCCTCGGATTCGGTTTCCGCAGCCTACCTGCCACTTGCAGTGTCCTGAGACTCACGGTCTTGTTGTCTTTGTAGGTGGTGTTGCCTCCCAGAGTCTTTTGTCTGCTGCTTGACGAATGGTCCATGTCTTTCAGCGGTTGGCTGGAGCTCGGCTCCCCTGGAACATTGACGTGCGAAGGAGGACCCTGGTACATCTCAGGGCTTTGTTCTGGAGCTTCGCACGAGCCAATTACCTCCCTGAAGTTCACCAAGACGGTAGCAATGATTATTGGTCTATCCATGGAGCAGAGAAATTGGAATTGAGCCTACTGGGAAGAAGCAGTGAAGTTGGTGTGCTGGGTGGCACCACCAGTATGCCGAATCCCATAGGACCTTGATCGACCTCGGCCGCTGCGAGTGTTCGGATATCTACCATGGAAGCGGGATGAGGAAGGGCTGGGTGGCAGGGAGGTGGAAGGGGAAGTTGAAACAGATGGCGGCAGAGACCGGAGGCAGATGGCACTACCATGACTACCACCTCGCCTACTTCGCATGTGATGGAGTAGATGCATGTTTCTCTAGGTTGGAAGCTGCAGCAAGAGATGAGCCATAGGGGTGGGGAGCAGGGCGAAAACAATGGAGGGGGAATTGAAAAGAGCAGGGGGAGTCAATTCCAGGCCAGAGACAGGGGCCGAAGTCTCAATTTGCAGGGCACAATGAATGGACTGAGAGAAATGCTGATCATTGCCCAAGTCGACGCAGTAGATGATTCTGCAACATCTACCCGTAACGATGCACATGCTTGGCTTTGCTGCGGTAGGGTGGAAAGAGCATCTCAGAGGCCGAATCAAGAATCGTAGAGGGCTTGGATCCATGTTTCTATAATTGCAGGTGATGTCTCGAACCATACAACGAATTGATGGTGCTAGCCGAGGGGCAGTGGTCTACCTTAAATTCCCATAGGGGAAAGCACAGGTTGCCAAGTGGTTCAGCCACCTGCCTGTCCGGCGAAAAATTTACATTGATTGCTTATCTACCACTTGCATCCAAGGTACATGTAAAAATACTTACTTTAAATTAAAAAATGCAAATATATTTTGATAAATTACAAGTTTAATATGGTTGAACCTATAATTGTAAAATTACTATAAGTAATTTTCTATTGTATAGATAGTTCATAAATATTCATTATGACTAAATTCATTTTCAAAAAATAATTACATATGCATAAATGTTATTTTCCATTGTATTATTTACTCTTTTTGAATAGACTCTTCTACCCTAAAAATTGTTAT
Source organism: Pinus taeda (assembly GCA_000404065.3). Taxonomy (NCBI): domain Eukaryota; kingdom Viridiplantae; phylum Streptophyta; class Pinopsida; order Pinales; family Pinaceae; genus Pinus; species Pinus taeda. Next base: position 60,779 of record APFE030530303.1, read on the forward strand.
TATAAAAAAGTTATGATCTCTAATCACAAGCATTCTATTGGCCCTAAAATTTTAGGGATGCAAATCTTCCTATATTTGTTGTTTTTGTCATTATTTCATAAGTTGATTGTTATCAAAATTTTAAATTACTTAATTAATTGTGGTTTTAGTCAACATTAGGGGCATAATTTAAATATTTCCAAAAGAAATGATAAAAGTATGTAAACTAACAAACAACTAAGTTGAAAACCAAATTGTCACAAAATCTAAATTAAACTTATCACAAACTTATAATTAAACAACTATGTAAAATTTTTAATTTTTAAATTATAAATTACATAATTAGAAATACTTGGTTTTAAGTGTAAAAACGTTTCCACTAGAAAAAAAAATGTGTAAAAACGTTTGTGAATCTTACCAATTATATAAAATTCCAAGAAGATGAATACCACAAGTACATATCACTCTTCGTTGTTATCACCTTGATTATCTTCCTTGCTTGGCATGATAACAAGGTTGTTCTCAAAAATATGTTTTGATTTAGAGTCATGCCTTAATACAAACCACCAATCCTTATGCAACACATCTAGGTTAAAAAACACCTGGTTGCAATGTTTGGGGAAAACATAAGGCTCCTTAGCTTCATGCCACATCTTTTTAGAGTTGATAGATATCAACCCACTATTGCGATCCTCCTTCACATTATTTTGATCAAATGGGTCTCACCACTTGCACCTAAAAATAACAGATTGGAATGAAGAGAAGTCCACTTCAACGATCTCTTGTATCTTTCGACATAACCCAACGTCCCTTGTAATAGGTTTTGATCATGACGGCTAGCACGACTAGATTGGCCAAACTTGACTTCCACTCCATAGTCTTGTGTCATGCGTCCATCATTGACATCCTCCGTGCGAAAATGATGTCCATATGCCCACATAGATGGGAAAAAATGCACCTATAAAAAAGTAAAAAAAATCACAGTGTCATGTGTCTAATAACCCAAACATAATTAAAATATAAAATATAGATGTTACTATTCAAAGGTGCATTATGAAGTTAAAAAAGTACATAAAGAGATTATTATCGAGTTGTTGTCCCCAATCCTTATGTTTAGCACATCCTCTTCATCACACGAGTAACGACCAAATGCACCATATTTCTCTCTAACTTGGTTAGCATCCCAACTCTTGGGGCTTATCATTGGCATATTTTATTTTAAATGATCAAGATAAGGCACACTTATACCATTCAACCATCTAAATTATTTCTTGTCATTGCCCCATTTCCTCCTCTTTCGTTCTTACAATGCGACTCACGACTGTGCCACTTTTGAATTGTGAAGAATGAATTTGTTGATGGATTTATTTTCTAAATTTATTAATGAAATCAAACCAACATATATAGTACATATGAGATAAAAGATATACATTATGAAGTATAGTATGAATAGTTACTATGTAGAAATTTGACAAATGATAAGTCACTTACTCTTTATCATGTGCTTTTTTCGAGAAGCTCCCCTTCTCTTTTGGCTTCATCCCTTTCACCATCCCAAAGCACTGCACCTGGTGTGTTGTCGATCGGTTTAATGTACTCATTGACATAATATAAAGACTCATATGATATGTGCCCCTTTGCCATAGACCCCTCAATTTTTCCTCTTTGTTGAACAAAACCTTTCAATTTCTTCATGTACCTCTCTAAGAAGAACATCCAACGACAAGAAACCACCCCAATTAATTCAAACTCATCTACTAGTTGAATTACAAGATGAACCTACAAGCCCATTAAACTCATCAGTAGTTCCTTCTCAAACATACAAACAATCTCAACTATCTCTTGATGCCACCATGGAATGCTAGCCATATGAATCTACTTTGATGTGATGCAACATAAAAATGCAAATAATTTAGATATGGCACATCGTAGGTCTTGGGGGAAGTCATGGTTCACACACCCACACATGAGTAAAGGATAATGCCATTGCAGAGTAAACACAAAAAATTAATTATATTTTATTCCATTGCATAAAAATAATAACAAATAATAAAATCATGTTTTTGACATATGTATTCTTAGAAGGTTCAAATGGTCTTCGATAGTGAAGCAATGTTGTAGTGAAGATCCATATAAAGAAGGTACCCTCACATCCATTATAACTTCCTTTGCCAAAGAGATACCATATTTCTTTGAAATCCATGGGACATCTCCTTCTTTGAAAGACCAAGAGGGACCAACATCTCCTCTACTTTCTTCTCTTGGCCAATGTTTCTTTTTAGTTTTTGAAGAAATAAGATATCTCCTAACAACTAATGTGTCAATTTATTTTGACGATATGTGCCTCCGTAAAGGAGATGAAACATTTTTAAATATATGTATGGGATCTAGTAAGCGGGAAATCTTAAGATGCTCCCAATATGCGAGCTCATTAAATACATATTTCCTTTTCATGCCAATGGGTAATTTATCAACATAGGTGTTGAATAATTATGGATCATCAAACACAGGCTCCCCATTTGAATAGAACATTTATGTAATCTCCTTCTCCTTCTTTGGCTCATATGCTCTAAGCCATTCAATTGGTGTCATTATTGTAGGCCTTTGGGTTCTCTATGGTTTACCATTGAAAGAAAATGCTTCTCTTCTATAAGGGTGTTTCTTTGGGAGGAATACTGTGAAGCAATCATAAAATGGATTTCATAGGTTGCTGGACCTCCTAGCCTTCAGAGAAGGTCCACAACATTTACATCCATGATATACCTTGTTATAAGACCTGAAAAATTATTGTATACATGGCATGTTAACGATCATGATTATCAGAACAATTTCAATAAATTGAATTAATATGCGAAATAATATTTTACGTATATAAACAAATCAATAAACATGTAATTTACTATAGAAAACTCCTAAGCCTAAATAATCATGTGTGGTGTAAGCACATATGCCATATAATGTAAAACTCCTCTATGTTGCGATGGTCTTGATACATCATATACATGTATCCCTTCCCATAATTCCTTCAATTCATATACCAATGGTTGTAAGTAGAAATCCATATTCTTCACTTTTCTTCTACCAAGGACTATGAGAGCCAACATAAGATGTTCATTCTTCATAGACAATCATGGGGGGGTATTGTTATTGACCACTACTACAAGCCAAATAAAATAGTTGGTGTTTTGGAGGAAATATGGGTTGTCGACATCCATCGATATGCTGACTTGTAGACTTCATACTTTATCCTTGAATTTTTTGGGCTATGTATCCACTATATGCTTCATGGCTATTGAATCTGTTGGGATTCTCATAACTCCAGATTCACTTATGTCTGAGGCATGCCATCCCTACAACATAACTAATTCTTTGCAACGAAAGATCCTTTGAATCCTTGGGATTATATGCATCTGCCTCAATATCTTATGAGGAGGACCATTTGATTTAGCCTTTTTTTATTTATGGTATCTATCATGCCCACATTTTTGACATATCTCTTTGTCTACATATTCTCCTCTATACATAATACAATCATTTAGACATGCATGATATGATGATGTGTACTCACCACCCAATATTATCAACAACTGATTTGCCTCTTCGTAGCTATCGGGCAAGACATTATTAATCAAAAGAACCTTATCTTTGAATAATCTAGAGTTGGTGGAAAATATAAATATAAATGTCAATATTTAACGTTCATAAAATCGACCATTTTTTATGTTGATTGTATGACAATATTTCTCAAAATATAAGGGACTTGATCATGGTCAATTACCTCAATATTGTCAAGGAACATGCATTTGACATGCCAAAATTTGATTTCAAGTTTTACAGTAACATCATTGTCCCTAGCTGGGTAGACTTTTACTGGCTGCCAGGTCCAAAGAGAGGGGTGGTGGAAGTAGATTTCAGGCTTTCGAAAAATGTATCACTGATATGAGCATAGTCCCCTATCTCATAATAATTATGGAATGCATCTAACAATATTGTCTCCATGATAGTCGTATCTCATAAGTAATCATCCATACCAACCTATATTTGATTGCTGCCATTGCCAACTTGTGATGAAGGACTACTATTGTTGTAGTCATTCCTAATTGGTGAATCTGGACATAGTGGGAATTGAATAAATGGTTAATTCAACTATTCTTGGTATGCTTCCTCTCTAAGTTTTACTCTTAATGCAACCTTATCTCAATTCTATATTGTAGTGGGGTGCACTAGAAGATGGTAGGTGGGTCTCTCATCATCACTAGGAGCTTCATTTCAAAAAATATTGAACATTAGTACATCAATGATATTAGTAAGCACAATGCAATTGGTTTGTTGAAATTACATTATACCAAACAATTATTACCATCGTTGACCTGTGATTGATATTGGAAAATGACATGCTATAATTGGTAGGGTAAAGCGGCTGCCCATTTTCATCTACCAACTGCTTGCGGTATGCTGCTCCTGATAAGAGCTTCCGACATTTTTTAACTGGTGGAATATTTTCTGCACATGAACTCTATTATGAATCAGGATCCTCCAAATTTAGACACATTTTTATTCAAATTGACATGGATAAAAGAAATAAATTCAATTAGGTAATATAAATATAAATATAATATGAATTTACTAGAGATCGAAAGGGAGAACTCTACGAACGACTTTGAGCAATATGGAACGAGTTGGAATTTGAATAATTGTCCATTTCATATTATGAGATTTTCTCCCTGCATTCGAGCAAAAATCGGCAATAATTTTTTGTGTACATACCTAAAATTAATTTCAAAAACCATATAACCAAAATCTAAATTTCAATATAGTTTTCAAACGAATTTTCAAGAATTAGACGACTTTAAGCGGAAAATGTATACTGTGAACTATTGTAACTCATGTGGATGCATCCAAAAAGATAATTTGAAATGAATATGAAATTTTATGTGAAAATAAAAAGTCAGATAACTTGTAAAGCATATCAATTCTCTTGTAAAACTAACTGCATCGATGCATTTAAATAATAAACACACCGATGTGTTAAAATAATGACCTCACCAGTTTATGGGATTTTGAAAATAGAAAACGAATTCTATTGTATCAATGTGTTAAATTTTTTTAGCACATTATCTTAATTAGTGCGCCTTACTCTTAAATGCAACGGTGCTTTTTACTATGAAAGACGCCAATGTTCCGAAAAAATGAAAAAACAAAAGGGCGTGATTTTATTTTTTTCAAATTGAAAAATGAGTAGTAATTTATTTTTTGAAATCTAATTTCATAAAGTATTATAAATAGTAAGAAGTTTTTCACTGTTTCATTATTTTTCCCAAAAATTAAAGGGAGAGATTTGTAAGAGAGACATACTGGGAGTATTGTGGAGAACAAAATAATTTGGAACAACATAACTATTAAGAGGATCCAAATTTGCAAGGTATCGTGATTCACTCAAAACCCTACATAGTAAAATTATTAAATTTTATTATTGATTTTACTAATATTTTTTTTTACAATTTCTGTTAGATTGAATTAAAAATTCAGAAAAATAAAAAGTCTGCATAGTAAAAATTTTACTATTGATTTTACTAATAAATTTGTTTACAATCTCTGTTCCTACTCTGATTTAATTAAAAAAAATAAAAAAAAAATAAAAAAAATAAAAAAATACTTACCTTAAACCCTTGGTTATTCTTGCTTATGTAACTGAAAAATTTCACTTTAGGGTTTAACTCCCTTTACTAATTCAAAATTAGGGCTTTTCATTTTAGGCATTTTAGGTTTAATGGGTTTGTGTTACTATACATAAGGTGTTTTGCATGTAAAGTAGGAGGATGACTTATTAAATCAGATCCAAACCCGTCGACCATGCCTGTTTTAAAAAAACAACAACTTCTGTTTATTGATGTTCCTTGTGTAATATAACACGCCATTGTGCGTATGCCAAATAACACCGTTAAGTCCAAAAAATCTGTGTTTAATTTTTTATCGTGATGGTGGTGCTTTTATCATTACATATCACAATGTCATAATTTAAAGTTATTTAAAAAAAATAATTTTCACTGTCAGTGCTCAACAATTAAACATCCCGGTGCGTTTACTAAATTAAACACACTGGTGTGTTTATGCACATAACCACACAGGTTACCAAACCTATTTTTCGCTGAAAATTATGTGATTTATTTATAAAATATATTTAATCTCTTCTCTATTGAATGGTACAGATTGTATATTGCTAAAAAAATGTCTGAGAGGTTATCAAGTAATAAAAATATTGATTGACACAACGAGACTACACCCAAAAAAAGTAGAAAATGCAAGTTCTTTGTAAATTCTTTACAAAATTAATATGTTTGAACTATATCTAAGTTTAACTAATATGTATTGGTTAGTGTGTGTAATGCAGAGCCACAAAATGAGAAAGTTCGATAAGATTCTTTATGATCTAATTACAAAAGAGCCTAAAATCCTAATAGAAAAATTGCAGAAGGATGAATTAGTTGAATGAAAAAATACAATTCAATATGAGTTTTTTTTAATATACTTAATAATATTGATAACCGATTTCAAACAATCTATTAATTCACATACGTTTAATGCTCTACATGGACCAACAATGAACACAAATAATGTTGTTTAAGAAAAAAATGGATAGAATATGTAAATGATGATGAATTGGTACTTACCTCATCTGGAGTGGTGTTGGAGGTTAATGAAAGAGGGGGAATTTTTTTACAAAACTATGAGGAATATAATGTAGTGAGCACATAGACGTATTTACCACTTACAATACAAAAATCAATCCAATGTTTCCAAGAACCAAGTTATATTTAAACTACATGAAGTGTTTCCAAAACAATGGTTAATGAGACCAGTCAAACTTGCAATAGCAAAATCATACAACAATAAAAATAAATCATTCAAAAACTAATATTCATAATTAAAATGCTTTTCTATAATTATATGTACATATATAATATTACAAAACATTCATTTATTAATATCAATGTTATTATATTTAGTTTTCGTATGTCAATATAAAAATAGTTTATTAATTTTTCAGAAAAATTATGAAAATCCCAAAGGATCTTGATGAGCTAATATTTGAAACATGCCAGTAGGAATTTCCAAAAAAGTGTACAAGGAGATGGTCAAAGAAATGGACATAATTGCATCACAAGGGAAGCCATCTCAACAACAACATGCTTAAAATGTATATAATCATTGATTTTTTCTATTAGGTACATATAAACAAATAATTTAGCATTAAATATTAATTTTAAAGTATTTTTTTGTAGAGAACAAAACAAAATGGAACTCATTCAACACATAAAGAAAGATGAAAAGGAAGAAAAAGGAAGATATCAAAGTTTTGTGAGTAACTGTTAAATTTCCTTGTAACAGCTTAAGGTTTCATTTTTGTATAGTTTAAGTTGTTTTGCAACAACCATCTGTGAATGTCTTCAACTATGTGCTAATATACAAAGAATAACTATTAGAAGAATTGCTTGACATTGGGTTAAATATGGGCTATGAGTATATATTGGCATATAAAAAATTAATTGTGGAATTTGCAAGTATCTATCTTGTTTTAATTCTCCAAGTTTATAAATAATAGAATAAAGAATCTTTTTATTAAATCTATGATTTATTATGGGGTATAAAACTTGCAGGGAACAAAATATGGAACTATGCCAATAGAAGAGTTGTTGAAAGAAGACATGAGATTTGGTTTTGAAAGAATGTGTATAATTCAGGACTCACTTCTTTCTATGGTATATTGCTTTTCGATTTACATCGATGTATATTATTTATTTAATTTTTCATTATTCTCACTAGTGTAGATACACTAATTACACTTTACTTTTACGTTTGTAGATGGAACTTGAAGAAGACGAAAACAATTGATGGAATCAACAAAACATTTGTCCAAATAACCCAAGTGATGGAAGTAGTTCAAGCACTAACAACAATTCCAACGAAGATTAGTGATCTATTTGGATATAAATGCAAGCTGTTGTATTTTTTGAAATAATTTTCTATGAAAATCAGACATTTTGTTTAATGTAATGGACAATGTCCCAATTGAAAGACAAGGGGTTAACAATAAATATCCCATTTTGTATGACAACGAGCCTCTTATTCATATATAATAAAATACATTTTAATTTATTCTATTGCGTTGTCCAATGTCACTGTGAAATGTCACACCATAGATTAAATATATGGATAATTAAATACTATAATGAAGAGATGCTAACTGTGATGATATAACAAATTAATCCAAAAATCATATACAAATGCAATAATCAAAATTTAATTTATATGAATAATGTTATAAGATATATGTCGATTCTTCGATGAATAGCATATTTAATAATGTCACAATAATTACACTGTCACATGTCTTTTATTCTAAAAATGAGAAAATGGATGCTAGGACATTGTATATTAATCCTCACCGCTCCAAATACAAGTTTTTCAACAATGATATTTACAATAATAAAAAATGGTATCTCAGTGCATTTGTAAAGTTAATACGCACCGAGAAGATATATATTTCACGCAATGGTGTGATTCGACTTTAACACACCGGTGCATCATTACCTTTAATGCACTAGTGTGTTAGATAACGTAAATGCATAGGTATTGCAAGAATTTTTTTATTTTCCATTGTGCCTTTTGTGAAAAGTACAACTCTAGGGCTTTTGCAAGCACATAAGCACCGACGAGTTATACTTTTGAAGTATTGTTGTTGTTTATACATCTCATCAACACTGGTGCATTGTTACTCATAACTACCCAGTACGTTGGAGAAGATAAAAGCATCGGGGATGCAATAATTTTTTGCCTACCCTGGTGCTCTTCCTAAAAAGTATTGCCAGGGGCTTTTCCGGAAGACATAAGCACCGGGCTAGTATACTTTTCAGGCACTGGTGTTGTTTTTATTCAACACCCCAGTGCATGGTATCATAAATTGTACGAGTTGGTGCTTTTTTATTATTAAAGCACCAATTCTTTTATAAAATTAACGCACCAATGCTCCAAACGTTTGTTTCCAGTCTTGGTGCTTTTATTTAAATTTACAACACTGGTGCTTTTATATTAGTATCCAACCAGTGTGATTTGTCTAGTCAGTGCACTGCTAAGAAAACATCCGCTAAAACCTCCGGTCGCCATATTTTTTTAGTTGTAATGAACTTTTGTTATCAACTCCGCCACAACATCTGCTACCATAAAAATATGTTGTAGTGAAGTATTTTTTGACATTGTTTTCCAATTTTATAACACTAAAAACCTCTGTTATAACCTCTGCTAGAAGGTGTTTTCCTTAAAGTGTTCATTGCTAATAGATATATCAATAACTCACGAGTTTGAAGAAGCTCAATGCCTTATGATTGGCCTCCTACATATTTATAAGAGAAACATCACTTTTTATCTTTAATTTCTAATAGAGGTAGGCATCCTAGATCTCTCTAGCAACAATCTAAATGGATCCATTAACAAGTGGATCTCCAACGTCAAGAAGCTCTATTAATTGGCGCTCAACAACATTGAATGAAAGTATTCCTTCCGAATAAGGTAATCTCATTTTATTGCAATGCTTGGATGCATAAAGCAATAGGCTTACTGGAAACATTCCACAAGAACTCAATAATTTGAAGAAGATAACATACATGCAATGTTAGATGAATAATATTTGGAACCAAATTCCCATGATATTTGGGGAATCATCCGTTCTAAAAAGTTTATAACTATCAAAACGTTTTTTTTTTAATTGGGAAGAGTATTTGTACTATATAATCCAATGCTTTCTTCATAAAAAATACATCAAGTATTATAGATCTAATTCATCAAAATATTCCAATTATTTTCTTCTTTCCAATAGCAGTACATGATTTTCCTGAGGAGAATATATTTAAGCAAAAAAATAGTGGTTTCATTGGTGGATATCTTACAAAACTGCCCTGAAAAAACACAAAATTTACGACACATAACACTATTAGGGAATTTTTCTAATAGACTTCATCCACCATTAGGGAATATAAAAAACCTTATTTAGACATTAATCTTTAATTCACCTATCTTCAATTTACACCCCTCGTTAGCATACTTGTCTACTCCTCTATTGAAGATCTTAGGACACGAAAATATGCTTTGGATGGGGTGTGTTCCACAAATCTCCTAATTATTTTCATGATGTTTTCCATAATTTTTTCCTTTAGGAGGGAGCATTTGACTAGACGATGTGGGATTAGGAGAGAATCTCCCATAACCATAAGTGTGTCCACCTAATGTTCGTAAAATAGTAAGGATAACCTTAGTATTATGTTTTCAATTTTGAATTTAGTTTCCAAAATGACTTTAATATTAAAATCTACATGTCACTGAATTTCTAAAATTGTTTTATGCCTTAAAGTAAAATACATTTATTGAATTTTCACTAAACTAATTTTTGCATTATTTGACATATATATAGTTAGTTGAGTGTTTACTACAACATAAAATCTCTAGGAAACTTGAAAATAGGTTACTTAAGCTTGTGAGAATTTCGTAAAGGATTCTTTATTACGACATATACTAGGAGGTTCCTAGAGTGGGTTTTTTTTCTACTGATCCTAAAGTGGGGTTTATGTGTAATAAATGAAGTTTGTTAGTACTTGATTAATTTTTTTTAGTGCCTTTTAAGGGTGTAAGAAATATATATGGACAGATTTTGGATTTTATTTTCCAATGTATATTTAAGTTCCTATATATTATCATGTTTATTCTTTTTTGGTGTTTCTATGGCTATGAAAATTCTAAGTTTGATGGAAATTCTGTGGGGGCAGTCATATCCTTATTTGGGCACATGATTTCTGTGGTTTTCCTTTTCGTACATGATTGTAATTTGCATGGTGAAGCTGGTTTTTTGCTATTCTGCGTCAATGTTAGCATGACCCTCTTCTCGGTTGTATCTCCATTGCATTGCAAACTTTATTTTGATAATAGAAATCTTTGTGTGTCTACTTACCCCAACAAAAAACTTACACCATTG